>JAMQGT020006187.1:0-10905 GCA_024447675.2 Pterophyllum scalare | reverse complement strand
GTGTTATGATTTATTCGTTCAGGTTGGTCTTTGTTCTTGGTTGCCGTGGTGACACTTTCCCTCCGAGCAGTCTGGCTTGGTGCTGGCAAAAAAAAAAACCCCAAATGAAATACATTAATTTCAAAGTCATGCTGACTGCTCCTAACAATGTGAGAAAGGTGGATGAATGTACACAAGCAAATTCATGACTATTGCACGTTGTTGCTGTGAGACCTGGCTGACATCACACAGTGTCTGCCGACTAGGCTAATCCTGCTAACATGCTATAGCTGACAGACACATACGCATAAAAACCGACAGACAGTGCAATTCTCTGCGCTCTAGTATATTTGTTCTAAAAGTACAAATATTAGGTAATAATAATAATATTAGTAACTGTTTGGATCGCAGGGCACCCTGAGTGAAGAGCGTCACGTGCCAAACCAAAAACTGTACCAAACAATTCAGAGTGGAAAAGATGAACAGCCGCGCCTCTACTTCTGACAGGTCTCAATACTGTAATTCTCATTTATCTATTTATTTACGCAGCTTTTTTCTACTTAAATCCCTTCTGTTTTACTCTCACTCCCAAGTGAGAGCCACCTAGCCACGCTAATATGGCACTGGAACCGACACAAACACTCCAAAAACCAATACACCTCCAGATGGACTAGCACCCCAAGGTGCTACACTCCATCAACCTGAGAAATGGACTCTCGCGCTCAGGTACTGCCATTGTTTTTTCCCTCCACATTGCACTTATTGGATTCATTTTCTATATGGATGCTGTACATAACTGAATGCGATGGTGCAAAACCTTCAGCTTCCACTCAGACACGCACAACTCACAGCACTCCAATTACTTCACGAGCCAGCCAGCCAGGAAAAAAAACCAAAAAAAAAAAAAACACATGGAAGTTATGGTTCTATTAGGAAGAGGGTAAAAATAATCAAATCCCTAAATTAGCTAAAGTCAATTAGGACAACTTACCAATTAAGGACAAATCTGTTACTTGAGGGCACAGCTATAATGAGGTTGCGGGAGGAGCCACGCTGAGACTGTGTCCTTGCTTGTTTGTGTCACGCTTACCAAACACTGAGCATTGACCATGTTTTTGATATGGAATTAGACTGCAAATTGAATTTTGCAGAGACCAAGCCCATGGCTGGCCACACGAGGAAGCAGGAGACAGAGTGTGAGAGAAAGAGAAAGAGAGAGAGAAAAAAGGGGGAGATTGTGTGCTTGCGTGACTATTTATAGATGCTGTGTCAGTCTGAATAGACTGGATGCAGAACCTTGTGTGTGTTGTGTGGTGCTGAGTGACTGATTTTCATCTAACTCAATCCTGGCAAACCCAAGTAGGTATTTATTTTTTTAGGTTGTTGTTTTTGAAGGGCAGGAGTATTTATAGGTGGCTAATTTTAATTTGTTAAAAAATAAAAGAAATTTTGAAACTGAAGATAACAACATTGAAACAGTTTAATTTCCATCTCAAAAACAGGAGATTAACATTGACAGATTAACACACCTGATTTTCAGCACACCCTTACAGCCGCTGACCTTCACTGCGATGAAACTCGAAGCTTTAAAGCTGATTGACCTTTCACGCGCATGACCCTCCACTCAGTCGTGCCTCGAAGGCTCTCGTCCCACTTCCTAATCTCTGTAAGGTGCAATGTAGAGCAACGTTTCCTGCCCTGTCATGGCATTCCCTTCAGGGCGCTTTGAAATCAAAGTGAAAGTCTAGCGTGAACACACGGAAAGCATCTCTGGTGCAAACGGTCATCACAGAGAGGAGGAAAAAGGAGAGGCGGTGATTTTTTTATTTTTTTGCCTCTCCTTATTTCACAAGATCAAATGGGCCAGCACAAGTGGCAGGAAGCCACTGATCTTAGCAGCTTTTGAGTGCTACAGCCTGAGCACATCAGAGGCCATAGACCTTATGGAAACAGGCGTGATGATGACAGCACGTAACGGTGTCTCTTTTATGTGTTTGTTCTTCTCTCCCTCTACACAACACGACTTGTCAGTGAACTGCAGTGAGATTTAGTGGGTTTTACGTGGAGGTCTGAAAAAGACACCTCTGACACCTCCCTCAGCCAAAGTTAGTCATATACTAAATCTGTACTCATGTGACCTCTGTGAATGCCGAGTCACATAGCAGAGAAGTGGAGAGGAGCAAGGGGCAGAACTGATGTTGACACAGGCTGACAAGCAGACAGGGCCGCTCCATGAGCTGGCTCTGCTGCCCCAGGACAGCAGGCATGGAGGCAGACAGGAAGGGAGCCAAGGAGTCAGTCAGCTTATCCCCTCACCTCCTTCCCATTCCCGCTACTGGTGTGAAGGAAATTAAGCCTCGTCTCTAACCCCCCCCCCCCTATCTTCGCCAGCCTGAGCTCAGGACCTCATCCATGTAGGCATTTGGACATGTTGGGGAATAAGCTGAAGAGCTGCTGCCAGAGGCAATGGAAGACCACGAGGTTTCAGCAATGAGTCGCCATAGCCACTTAACCCTTTCTGTTCCCCTGCCAGCAGGGCAAAAAGCCCT
Source organism: Pterophyllum scalare (assembly GCA_024447675.2). Classification (NCBI taxonomy): domain Eukaryota; kingdom Metazoa; phylum Chordata; class Actinopteri; order Cichliformes; family Cichlidae; genus Pterophyllum; species Pterophyllum scalare. Next base: position 8,377 of record JAMQGT020006187.1, on the reverse strand, counting down.
TACCTAAGGTGATTACCACATGGAGCTCAGCACCTGGCAGCCATTCATCATTCTCGGCAGCGCTGAAGCCTTTGATTGCCCTGATTTGACTCTAATAGCATCTGCAAGAGTGACAGGGATCATAAACATATATATATGCAAACAAAATTCATGGATTTAGGGTTGGGGGGGGGGAGATACATGTTAATATACATTTTGCCCTCCGACCCTTAGAATCATAACAAGAGTCTCACATGGCAAGCCCAGGAGACTGTACTGACAGCTGGGCAAGGTCAACGAACAATTCTGCCATGGAAAAGGTTGGATGAGAAAAAAAAAAACAGGGGAAAATGTATGTTTGAGGAAAGGTGGTAAAACTGTGAGCTTGTGGGAGAGCACAAGTTTCAAATCCTGGGGGGGGGGGGGGGCAATGTTAAAAACAGGAAAACAAAAGCAGCTGGAAAGCTCAAATCTCAAAAGCTGTCTTTGAATCCCTTTTTTCAGAAGAAAGGTGAATGGAAGCAGGTGTAGAAACTTCATTTCACTGCAGAGGAAAAGACTAGACCTGTTCTGTTCAAGACGCCAGAGACCTCGAAGATCTCATTAGCAAACTTGTCCAGAAGTATGATCATCTTCTCGGTGGGCTCAGTTCCAATGTGGCCAAAGGGGCCACCAAAACTGATCTGCTTCTGGTTCCTGAAAAATATATGGATACATATGGTGTGACCAGTACAGCAAGAATCTCTCCAGGTATTTTCTCTCACATGCATCGGGGGAAACCAAGAATATCTCAACATGGTGGCTGGAGTAGGACTCAATACACTGACCACTCTGTGCCACAGCTATCCGACTGTTCTTCACTTCATCACAAAGACTTTAATGTTAGCGGTCGCATTACTGGGGACACAAAGAAACACAGTGTCAATCATACCATCACCATGCCTGTCAAATGTCTAAAAGAAAACACTGAACAAGCCCTGGACAATGAGGCACAGAAATGTGAGGTAGAAGTTGCTCAGTGATCCCTCAGGTCACAAAAAAAAGTCAGGCAAATTCACTTCTGCCTGTGAGCTTCTTTAGAGCTGTGGGACTTTCTCCACCACAATTTCCTGAAGCAAAGTTTGATGTGGTGGAGGACCGCAGTGGTCACAAGCTGCATCAGTTCAAGCTTTTAGCTTCAGCGCCGGTTGCTCTCTCTCTCACCATCTGTCACTCAGCTCAAATGCAGGTGTGAATGGGGCTTGTAGCCATCCATCCATCCATCCATCCATCCATCCATCCATCCTCTTCTGCTTATCCTATTCAGGGTCATGGGGGGCTTCCTAATTAATTAAAAAACAAACAAACAAAAGTGCTCCAAAATCAGAAAATGCTGAGTAAGGGATTAGCAGACAAACTAATGAATGATCAATTGCAGTGAACTGAAAAGGAGCAGGATTTCACAGACTCCCACTCATGGGCAGTGAGTGGGTTTGGTGTATCCCTCACCTCTGATTAGAGGGTGTTAATATAGCATTCCCTGTTTTCCTATGATTATATATAAACTTTGCACAAAAACTAAGAACATTTGTGTTTGGTTGACTGTTTCTTTGTTGTAACAATGTTTTTTGGCAAACAGCTTATTCTGCCTCTGACTCTTGTTTGGTGTTGTTTATTGGATTGAATGATTGAAGTGTGAAGAAACGAGGCAAAATTGCAATTTAAAAATGTATTCATTTAACAAACAGAGGCCTCAGTAGCATGTAGAAGATGGACCAAAACCGACCAAACACAAGTTTCCTTACTTTTTACGCTAAATGTATTTGTTGGTTCATTCAGCATGGACGGTGCACAGTTATTGCTGTAAATGCAGTTAAGCTCGGCCAAGAAGCTTTCTGCTCCATTTGTAGCCCTTTTAAATATCAGACCTCTGACCCCAGGAAGTGACATACAAAGTGCAAACTGGGCCCAAACAGGGACACGAGAGCTGTTGGAAGATCTAAGATTTTAAGATCTTAACACTTGGACCTGCTTTATTCATGAGAGAAGGTGTAACTATAAACACACAGTATCTGCACATTTCACAAGGATGATAACATCCTTGAAAAGAAAAATAATAGCCAGATGGCAGCGACCACTTTTAATGAACTGAAAGCAGCGACATTAAACTAAAATAGCCAATCTGGGTCCCATTTGGAGAGCGACAGCCTAAGATTCAGTTGTGTCAGTATTGTGGCTGGAATTGGTCAATAAGCATTTGGGTGCATCCAGTTAGGAGTTGGTCTTGTGTCTGGTGTGGAGTATTTATGTAAAAGTGGCATTTATGACCAGCGCCTGCCAAAGAGGCAATGGTTATATACTAAAAAGTGTTTATGGATCATGGGTTGCCAATCTTGCGTAAAACCAAAGAATACAAAACTAGGCCATTTTTGGACTGCTTAGAGAGAGATATCTGGGCGTGACAGATGTACGACTGTGCCCTGAGCCCTGTGAGGAAGCATCATTAACACACTGACTGACATAACTGACAGCTGGCACTGAGAGGAGCGGGATAGAGGGTGAAATAGAGGGGGAGGAGACAGAGCAGAATCTGTGCCAGCCATCACCCTCTGGCTGTTCTCCACCATTTTAATCACAGCAACAGTGCTCTCACTCAGCAACCCCTTGGAGACCCAGGTACCTTAGCCACACTTGACATTAACCACAAGGCGAATACACCCATTTTTAATACAGACAAGACTTCTTGGCATCTTCCTCAATGTGCTCCTTTCTCTTTCATTACCCTGCGTGAGTATGACAACAACCAGGGATACACTGAGCAAAGAAATGTGCATTTTCAATCCCACTCTTTTGCTTTCTTCTCTTTTTTTTTTTCTATTTCTTGCTGTTTTATAGTGTAGCTTAAGATCTAATCCTCTGTTTATTTCCATTTATTCCCTGCGTGCGATGAGCTGAGGAAGCCTCTTTCAGAAAGTTACATCAGTGATGATAAGGCCTATTGCCGCCGACCGTTCATATTCGCTTGCCTTTGGCTCCTTGTCAAAACAAGTTGTGCTGAGTCTGACCCGCGCGTATTTTTGGCAATGCCACAGTCAATTCTGACAAAATGACCAGGATGAGACCGGACAAGGGTGCTTTTACTAAAAGAGTGAGGTTTTTCTTTAGGGGCGTAAAGTTTGCATTCAGATGTGATGCCTCTTTCCCAGAGTGGGATAGAGTGCAGCAAAGGTCTGGGTAGACTTGTGGGAATGGAGCTCCAGACACTGATAAGAGGAAACAAGACTGAGGGGAAGACCTTGGGGAGGGGAGGGGGGGGTGTCTTTTAAAGGCATTACCAGTTATCAAGAGTCAGTTCCATATTTAAAGTGAGATAATCCATTACAACTGAGAAAATGTCAAGTATCTAAGACAACTCTATATCTTCTGTGTTAGACTTTTTTTCTGTAGTTCTTGCTGAGTTAAGCCCCACCGGTCACAAGGGAAAAATGCGTATTGCGCTGACCAGTTGCAAGCGGTTACTAGCAGTCGCTGTGAAATTGATTGCTAAAAACTGGTCGAGGACTGCCTGGTAACCACCAGCCACCAGAGAAAAGCGTCGATTCCACGACCATCGCTGAGTGTTTGCGGGAGGTTGCTGGTAGATGCCTGTGTGAAATTGGTTGCAGACATGCAGTCGCTTTGGTTGCGAGCTGGTTGCATGGAAGACGCAGACTTGTCTGCAAACACTCACAAACTACTCACCGAGTTTTATTAAAAACTGTGATTCATACAGTCCACTTTTTGAAATGTTTTGGTTGCAGCAGTAAGGTATGGCTTTTCCTTTGAAGGCAAACACTCTCCATTTAGGTTTGCGTCACACATTTTCAGGTTTCACGTTTGCAGATGAGTTATCTTCTATGCTGTCCTTGGGTGACCCCAGCAATCTGTTAGCACCCAAAGCAATCGCAAGGATGTTTTTGGTGCAGCACCGTCTGTGCCACTGAAATGACAGAAACCGCTAGCAACGACTCACCAACCAGTTAGGAAATACACATTTTTTTCCCAGCGACTGGAGGTTGCCAGGGGGTTGTCGACTGGGCGTGACTGAGACCCAAGTTACAATACTGTATAATCCATCTAGTTCAGTACTTTAATTCCTCTCAGTGCTGCATCTCATAGCTGAGACAGATGACCAGTTTGCTCTTGTCAGTTTCTTTGCTGAAGAAATCCACTATGTCGCACTTCTCATCTTGCAGTCAGACCAAGATCAGCTCCACGGTACTGTGTAATATTCATGCTAAAATTGCAGAGATGTTTATTTTGGTGGCACTGGTCATTTTGTGATATTAGCACCAAACATTCGGCATCCTGACAGAAGGCCATAACAAGTTTTAGCTGCCTCTGTAAAACACATTTCAGGCAGAGCTTGTGAGTCTGGAGCTAAAAATACTTATAATGATGTCCCCTAAGAGTCTACAAACTTTCTATCCATTACAAGCACAAAGTGTAATTCTCCGTTCTTTCCACAGAGGCCACGATGAAAGAGCTGGTTTAAGATTGCACTGAACAGAGCAAATTAGTTCTTTTGGCATTTAGAGTTTATTTGCATAAAACAAAAAATTTAAGTGACCCACGTGATTAATGTGTTACGGCTAAACATGCTGCATCAGAAGGATCTGCAGCCATTTAAACCCTGTGCGGCAGAGTTAACACTCAAACTGACCCTGAGATCTGCTTGATCTGATGTGTTCTCCATGCTTTTGTCTGCAGTATAGCAAACTTATCAGCCTCCCTTAGGTTTGCATTCTCCAGCACACCAAACACACATGTACAGAATAAAAGCTCATTAGCATGATCGCTGCGATGCATTAAGATCAGCATCAACACAGAACATTTCTTTCAAACCAATGCATTTATTTTGCCACGAGCCATGAGCTCACTGCTCTGCTATCAACCCATAAACAAAAAAGCATTACATTACATTGTGAATAGCAAAATAACACAAAAAGGATTCCGGTAAAAGTGGCTCTTGAGAACGTACGAATTTCATTCTATTCTTAATTTTTTGTGTGTGTGTTAATAAAGAAACTGCTGTCACGCACCTATAGCCTTGATTTGAGGCAATAACTGAAGATCTCGACAAAGAGATTTTTTAATCTTTCCTCAATAATACTGCAGCACCACCTCTTGCCGCTCTTCACAAAGGTCAGGCTGTGTCGATCAACATGACAAAACCACAAAATCCTGAAGTGTTCAAAAATCTAATGAGTGAATTGTATCATGAAAGTCCTGAGTTGGGAAAGAGGAGAAGCTTGTGTGCTAAGCTGGATGAAGATTCAATAAAGCAAATGAAGACAAAAAAAAAGAAACAAAAAACAACTGTTCCGACTGTTTGTAGTGGCTGACATCTGTTCATTCACACTAATTATACTCGCAGTCTGTGTAGAAAATGTGAAAAAAAGCAAACAAACCCAGGAATGAATGAAAACAAAGCACAAATAAAAAGTTGCCTTATTCACACGTCCCCCCCGCTGAATAAGCTGCTCGTTCTGCTGGATGTCAGACTGTAAGTAAGGCCGGGTCATGTCAGGATAACAATGTGGTATATTTAGAACTACAAGTTCGGTGCTGTGCCAAAGACTCCATATTTGTTTGGGTTTTTTTTTTTTTTTACAATCTTGGAGAAGAAGACTGTGCTGACTTGTGGTCTCCACTTTGCTACTGAGCCCCACTACAAACAGAGATAAGGTGCAAAGATAACCACTACAATCCCATACAGCATCATAAAGAGTCAGCAAGTACTGATTTCAGTAGGTTTGCATGTGCTAAAAAAACCCAAAACAAAACAAAACAATGGAGATGCAAAAAAACTATCATAAGGAAGTCACACCCTTGCTGCATGTGTCACCTCCAAATGATGTGATACAGTCAATGTGCTTCCATGTTACGCTAATCCAGTAATTTTAGACCACTGTGACACTGTGCTCAGTGAGAGCAGAGACATAATTAGACAGTAGAGGAGCTGGGACATTGCGAATGGAGATGGTTATCTATGTGATGTTTGGTTTAAATGTTGTCATTGTGTGAAAAGAGGGAGAGGGAGAGGAGTGAAAAAGAGTGTTTAATGGGGGGGGGGGTCATGAATGAAGGGATGAAGGTATAGTAGGTAAGGTGGAGAAAGCATTGGATGTATGCAAACTGCAACTGCTGTATGCCATTAACTCCCACCGACACTGGACAGGGAATCTATTCATGGCTCCCCACTGACTTTGTACACTGTGAAGGTGCCTACTTTTCAATTCCACTAAAATATGAATAATGCCTAAAACCTACAGCGAGCTGTAACACACAACACCAACAGGATAAATAAACCAGAACCAAATTTTTATAAAAACTGACAAACCTCAGCTTCAACTTAGTTTTTGGAGCCAGAAGTGACCATCCGCTGTAATATGAAATTTTAAACAAAATGAACTTGGAGAACAACTAGAACAGACATTTTTTTTTAAAAGTGTGTTGCAGGCTTGTAGCACATCTGAATGCTGAACAAGACAAAACTACCCGCGTCTCACTAAAAGCAGCTGTGCAACCAATCATGCATAATTTTAAACCTTACTTCAATTTAAATCAGTGAGTTATACAAAAAAAAATATATAGAGGACTTTTGCCAGAGACCAAAAACCACGAGGCTGTAAACATGTTTATTTCTGCCAGTTGGGAATGCTGATTTGGGAGTCATGGAGGACTTCTGGAGCGAGTGACCATTCAAAGATCAGCAGTTTTTCTTTTTTCCATGCTGGCTTTATTTTTCAGTCTCTGCACAGAGATTTAAGCTTAACAGGAAGTGGAATGTGTGAGGAGACATGGCGGAAAGTAAAAAGTTCAAAAGAGGGAGAAGAGCGATAAAGGAGACAGTTCCACCTGGCTCGAGCCCAGGTATCCTCCTCGACCTCCTGCTCGACCAGGAACACCAAACAAACTCAGGGCCCTGCTTCATGAGGGAAGCCGCGACCTGAAGGCAGCATCCGAAGTTCACTTTACAGCTTTCCTGTCTCCTCATAATTCTGGACTTACAGTCAGCGCTTACACACTGTTTCGTGGTGCCATCCCTAGCATCCGACGCCTGGCACCTCATAGCTGCTTCACTTTGGTTCTTTAGTGCACTTTGCTGTTCTTTCTGCTGATGGAGGCTGGCATGAGATGAGTAGGGTTGTGAAGGAGAACGAGTAACTTGACATAGCTATTCCAGATGTTAATATAATACATATATGGATAAGCTGCTTTATCTTAAATTGAAAAGCAGCTAGACATGTGTGGGATACAACTGCAGGGAGAGAAGAGAGAGAAGGAGTGTTGTAGCTGAAAGAGATGAATGTCTGAGGAAGAGGTATAAAAGAGAGCAGGGAAATAGCTAATGATTAGAGAAGGTGAGGAAGGCTGAGCATTTGATGAGACTGTATTTCTATTAAACTGTCAGAGCAATCCCCCTCTTTTCTATTTGTGTGTGCGTGTGTGTGCATGTGTGCGGCCTTCACAGAGGCACAGTCACGTGGCTGACCCAAATGACTAGGAAGATATTGGGAGAGCGAAAGACGGAAGCCTCTGTTGAATACTGATGAAGCTCAGCACAAAGCTTCCTCCTGGCCTCATTAACCTGACGAAGGCGGCCTTTGTTTTCCCTGCAATGCTCCAAACACTCCCTACGCCCTGTCCGCAGGTCTTTCAGAAGTCACTCCGTGGACGGAGATGAGGCAGCCCTCACGGAGCGCAAGAGCGGCGGCGGAGGCTGGAGCGGACAGCGTTTGTTGTGGTTATAACCGGATTCAACAGCATCAGTCACTGCAGATTCGGTTCATGAAAAGGGGGAGCTTGTCACATGATATCACATTTAAAGGCAAGGTCCTCAGCTCAGAGGGCAGCGCCTCAAAAATATCAAGACATCTCGCTGCTGCAAGTGAGGCCGGATGTCACTGGAGTTTGTTCATCATGAACTCTGCCCTCCTCCCACCATCCCCACAAACCGAACTAATTTCATAAGAGCCTGGGGAAGGAATTCAAAATGGGCGAGGTTGCTAAAAGGCAGACAATTACTACAGAATGTGACCACTCAAATAAGAAAGTGGTCTATGCGGCATCTGCGGTGTGGCTTTATGGATGGAGGCATGTGATTTCCTATACCTGTAAGCCTTATTCTTGGGAAATTGGTGGCAGAGAAATTCAGGAAGACTCGTATTAAATTAGCGAAGGCCTTGAAATAGAGGGAATCTATTGCACGACTATAGGTTAAATCTCTTTCAAGCTCAAGGTGCAAAGTCATGACACCTCTTACCTAATATGCATGTTATTAAAATTGAACAATGTCATGATTCACAAGGAAAGGTTAACACAGATTAGTAAAATGGGATGCAGGAGCAAGACCACCTAACCCAGCAGCATAACA
>JAMQGT020006186.1:0-14061 GCA_024447675.2 Pterophyllum scalare | reverse complement strand
ATAAGTCATCTTGCCCTATAAGTTAAAAGGGTTAGCTATCCCATTTTTAGATCTCTTCGTTCACTCCCAGAGGATAACTCCTCTTCCATTTTCCTTGAGCTGGCTTTCATTGTTGCTCATTAGGTTTGTTTAAGAGAATCATGCACAGCACTTGTAGAGGCAGTGATAGTAGGGGAGACCTGACCTCCCTAAGGAAGCCCCACCCAACTCCACTCACTGCCTCTACAAGTGCTGTGCATGATTCTGTTTAAACAAACCTAATGACAACAATGAAAGCCACTCAAGGAAAATGAAGAGGAGTTATCCTTCTGGGAGTGAACGAACAGAGGATGATACTAAATAACTAAATGCTGCTAGTCTAGCTTTAACTATAGGGCAGAGACACTTATTAATTTAGCTTCCACTAGCATCACATGATTTCTTTTGTTTATTTTGACCTTTACCTTAGTTTGCTTAGCTCGCAGAGCAGCCTAGTGTGCCTAGCTCTGCAGGCCATGATGCGACTGAGTCGAGTGTGTGTCGCCAGGAGTCAGAGTTGTAACACCGGCGTTGGAATAGTTAGCATAACATGAAGAGGCCCCCTTTGAATTTTTGCCTAGGGCCCCAACAAGATCCTAAAATCCCTACTGGTTATATGCTTAACAGGTCACCAGTCCATCACAGGGCTAACACACAGAGACAGATTCTCACATTCACTTTCACATTCACACCTAAGGTCAATTTAGAATCGCCAGTTAACCTAGCATACATGCCTCTGGATGGTGGGAGGAAGCCAGAAACTCAGCTGTGATGCTATTGCCATGCTTGTCTAAAATCATCCCAAAAGAATTTCTTTTGTTTAGAGAGTGGTCTTTCCATTGTATGAAGTCTCAAAGGTCATAAGGCTCCAACAGTCTTATTTTTGAAGGATGCAGACCTTGTTTGAATTATATTCTTACTCTATTAGACTCTGTTAACTTTATCAGAATGGGTGGGTATGCAAGGATACATCGTAGACACTGAATAGCCTGCAGAAAGCAGGGGTGGGTTATCAGTACACGTCAGCACATGTGGTCATTTTGTTTTTGATGCTGAATTAAATGTTTCAGCATCAGATATCTGAATCTTCAGAATGTTCTTCCTGCATAAGAAAAACTGATCTTCCAGGATTTCCTAAACAATAACCTTAATTGTACATCTGCCCATTCCAATCATGGTGGCAACCAGTCAAGTCTTTTTTAAGCCACACAGAGGCAAATATCAGTGCTATATGAAGACTATAAACAATGCAGTGGGTCATATTATAATGTTTAGATAATGAGTCCATATGATAATTATTGCTGCAAGACTTGTTGAGCAGAAACCAAGCATTATTATAAACTAGTTGAAGTCATCAGGTTTAATTAGGCGACTCATGCTTTAATCTGTTTAGAAATACCACATAAAAGTGCTTATTTGTCACTTGTGCTGGCAGCCACTTTGTCAGTTTAAGTTGATGGAGTATTTTTGCTTGATGGGATAACAGCCTCTGATTATATAATTGCCACTTACTTTCCCACCAACACTTGTTAGCCTTCCCACAATCAGTGTAATATGGACTTGTTTTGTTGGACTGACTCAGGAGCTGAAAAACTGGGCCTCCACTGACTATTTTTATATTTCTGATGTGCCATATTTGAAGTAACTGAAATCAAAGTAGTGTTTGAAGTAGTTCTTTTAATTCTTCTATGCAGGCTTATGATTCATTGTCATCTGAGAACGACTGGGTGAGACTGATGGCCTCTATTTATGTTGAAGCCTTATCAACATATCTTTTTCCTTTTGTGGGAGCTGTGGACAAAATATGAGCTTGGACACCTACTGATGCTTACCCGAGATCGTGCATAATGTGCATAATAAAAAAGTAAACGCATTTAGTAATAAAATGGTTGAAACGACTTCGGTTGCAGTGGCAATAAAATGTCAATATTAAAAAAGAAAAACATTGGTATGTGCCTAATAACATATTTCTTTTGTTTATTTGCTGAAAACAGGGCTGATAATTATGCACAAGCTTTGTCACAACATGCGAAACCAATCTCATCACACAGTGGAGACTGCATCATCAAAATATTCACTAGAGCTGATTGAAATTACCATAAACTAAATGCCTTCAGTGAAAATAGAACCCAAGTTAACTGCAGACCAGATTGCAGGGATTGCTGTTGTGCTGACGGAGACTAACAAATATGAAAATCATAAATGAGATTGTGCTCTAACTAGCTGGATGAATAAAGAAAAAATAACATCTATTTACATATTTTCTACTACTTCCCCTTTTGTTGATTTACAGAAGGAGAATTTCAGTTTCATTTCAGTTCCATTTCTTAAGGGAGATTAAGAAGAGAGCTTCAACTCTAGGACGCATACTAAAGCGCAGGCATGGGGTTGTTGGGCACTTAACACCCAACACTCAGCCAAAAAGCAAACAAAGGGAGCCATTTCTTTATTATATACAATATAACTAAAGTAGTATGTGGAGCTTTAGCCCTGTGCGTAGACTAAATGGCCAATCAGAAGAATGATTCATATTTTCTGCTGAAAAGCCGTTTAACATATGACTTGACAGACAGTTTCTTTTATATTGACCTGCCTCCTGCATCTCCATCTCCTATAGCCTTCCATGTCTTGGTAACAAATAGTCAATTTAGAGTCTGTTTATCAATTAGACTCAATTTTTTAAGCAGTAGTGTTTCCAGTGTGACAAATTTCCACACATTACCTCTGAGGCATCTTGCCAGTTATTCAGTGTTATCATGCCCTACACACAGTCAAACTGCATTTCACATATTTTTTGAAGGCTTTTTCCATTGTCTTGGTTGAAATGCAAAACAAATGGACTTGACTGATGTCTTTTGTGACTAAAGGATAAAGAAATGTATCATATAATTCTGCTCTGTTGGCCTCCTTGCAGGATGTGGGGAGAATAATAGCATCCCCCTCAGCACAGCTCACTTTTAATACTCCCCAAAAGGGAAAAAAGTACGACTTACACTAAATCATGTTAATAATTTAGCTCAGGGGGCAAAGCTGAGGAACAAGGTGTTCTACATTTCAAAGTGAAATACTTTTATAAATTAAATTAACAGCAGGTTAAAATAATGTGCCTCAGTCGTTTCAGGAGATAACGCGGAGAACGTTTGTAAGGTGTCATGTAAAATGACAAAGCATGCTTTTGCAGTATCCGGTGCTGTTTGTCAAGTCTGTGTCATCGTTCACCTTGTGCATTTACTATAGAAGTGAGAACCCGACGGAAGAGAACCAATGATGAAGCGTCAGAGAGAAAAGCGATGGGCCAGGAGATGATTTAAGACCTAAAAGTTTTTTTGTTTAAATAAGATTTCACTGTTAAAGGAAGCATTTAGTGTTATAAATGTAATGCTCTAAAACCTGAGAGGTCAACAAAATATACTATGTATGAGTTATGGCCAGCAGCAAAACACACGAATATAACTTGTGCTAATTCAGTAAGATTTCCCAAGCTTCAATGATAGGTGATAATTTAGAGACAAACACAAAAATAATAGGCTGAAAAAAAATACCCATTAACTTGATCTATGTCAGCTGAATAATAACACCAAATCTGTCCACTTATCTCAGGTGATTTCCTCTAATGTTCTGTACTCTACTATGTGCAACTCAGAAAAAGCCTTAATAAGATTCAGTAGAGTTAACTATACCAAGGACAGGCTGACAGATGAGGTCAGGCAGGAGTCTCTGTGGACTATGATTTTTGCAGACGACATTGTGATCTGTAGTGAGAGTAGGGAGCAGGTGGAAGAGAGTCTGGAGAGGTGGAAGTATGCTCTGGAGTGAAGAGAAAGTCAGCAGAAACAAGACAGAATACATGTGTGCGAATGAGAGGGAGACGAGGTAGTGAAGGTAGATGAGCTAAAATACCCGGGGACGACCATCCAAAGCAGCGGACAGTGCAAAAGAGAAGCGAAGAAGAGAATGCTGGCAGGGTGGAGTGGGTGGAGATGAGTGTCAGGGGTGATTTGTGACGGAAGGATAGTAGCAAGAGTGAAAGGGAAGGTTTACAAGATGGCAGTGAGACCTGCTGTGATGTATGGTTTGGAGACGGTGGCACTGACAAAAGGAGAGGAGGCCGAGCTGGAAGTGGCAGAGTTGAAAATGCTACAATTTCCTTTGGAAGTGACCAGGATGAATGAACAAGAAGTTGACAATATCTTACTTAAAAAAAGAAATAAATAAATAAAGAAAAGTAGAGTAATGTGTAAAAGTAAGAAAATAATCTCACTGGAATTCGTAACTGCCCAAATGACCAACTATCAAAGGGACCCAACGATCCAGACCTGTGCTGTATTCTCTGTTACTGCATTTCCCTCCTTTATATTCACATCCTCCTTCAGCACGTCTCAGGTTTTCAATCCAAGGTTAGTGCATTGCACCAAGCCTGTCACCTTCCTAAATTCCAATCATGGTTTTGACCTCTGCTCTAAGCGTGTTGTGAGGAGTCCTTCACAGGCCCAACACAATCAACCCTGGAGTCATTATCGTATATCAGACACATTACACCATTAGTGACAGTGTCAGCGCTTGAGGCAAAAACCTTCATTTTATGAATGGTTGCTCTGGCAAGTGTCACATTGTTGTGAATACAAAGTTAGTCATATCAACCAAATGAATGGGCTTTTAATGGAAGAATGCAAATGCAATATGGGAGACTTAACCATGTAATTTTATCTTAAAATTTTATTTTACACTCGTGGATACCTTCTTTATTATTTAATTCTTCCCATTGTGGTTCTAGTCATCTATCTCAAAGCTGTTGCCTTTGTGTCTCAGTTTTGGTCAGATGAGAACAGTCTTCACTTACCTGCTTGTTATTAAAGTTATTTCTTAAAATCAGTATGCCTTGTATTAGCAATGACTATCTCAAGCTGATGTGATCTCATATCTATCTTGCCTGAGGAACAATTTTGTTTTATCAGTGATAACCTTTCATCTTTCGGCTCTCATGCACATATAAGTCATTAATGTTGTTTGTGTGATCCTGCATGGCAGAATTAGTGCAGTCCAGACATGGGCTCACCTATATGCACGGTGCATTTTCCCCACAAAAAAATCCTGCTTTGTTCCATAGTTCACTTTATTTTATCATCAACAGCATAAAAAAAATAAATAAATAAAGAACCTTTATGTGTATTTGGTTTGCTGCTGTATAGTGTGTCCTCCAGAGCAATCTCGAGGACTAACTTGAGTGTTTTTTGCCAGCTGGACCTCAGGATAGATGATTTAGCCTGTGCTCAGACATTATCTCCAATACTAAAACTCATAAAAAAAATGCTGTCGGTTTCATGGAGGGATGCATCATGTCACTCTTCTCCAGGGCTTCATAAAATACTGCAAACACTCCCCATCTTACGCTTCCAATAACGTTATGAGGCGCAAGTGCTCAGGGCAACAGGTTGTGGGAGAACAAATGTGTGTGTGATTTGTACCTTGTTTGCCAAGTATATTGTTGAGTGTTTACAAACTCTTATGGAAGCAAGCTGGACAGGTATGTATATTGTGCTTCGTAAAAATGCCCCCGGCACTGACAGTACTCCATTGATTTCCGTAATCACTTTGAGGTAATTATGCAGGAATATGCTGAATGAGCTCCTCGGGGGACAACGCAGAATGCTTTCTCTACTGCGACTGTGTGATCACAGCTCCCTGGTGATGCCCGCCATGCTCTGCAGCAACTCTCTGCCACGGAAAAGCTCCAACTTGACACATTAAATATGGGCATTGAGGGATAGATCTTAATGCAACAGAGCAGCATCAAATACAGAAGGGCTTGCATACATTACCGCATACTTTAAAGTTTACTTTGTGTTTATCTCACAGGCCCTCTTCTTTTAAGTCAGAGGAATGACTTCAGTGCAGTTAGTACACACTCAGCCTGAGGTTTGCAGGGTGCTGTCAGCCTCCACTTAAATTGACAAGTTTTATTTCAATGATCCCAGAACGCGGAAGTTAAATTAGGTGGGAAAGCTGCATGCAAAATGCTGTCAAGCATTGGTGGAGGAGGTGAAACTAATAAACAGTTTTATCTATCTGGGAAATGGCACTGCAGTAAAGAAATAAATAAATATAACAGCTTATCCCAAGTTCTGAGTCAGAATTTTCAACTGGAACGCCCCCTCGAGTCAGATATAACACTCAGAAAGTCAGAGAAGCCCCAAACCCCGAGAAGCCCCAACCCCGACTTCACAATCCAAAATGGCAGCAGTCCACGTAAACAGTAGTAAAACCTGTAATCCGTACTGCTACTGTTGTGTATTTGTGACTCGCTAAGTAAGTCACACATGGAGAACTGACCAGTCTCCATGAACAATAGAGCTACAGCTGCGTTTTTAAGTGCGAAAAACAAAAATTACATTATATTGCTAGTGATGGATGGCTCTACTTTGCTAGGCAGCAAAACAAAGTCTGTTTTTCCTTGCTTTTCCAACTTCCACTACGGGAATGCAGTAAACTCGGGAATGACTTCATTCTGACACTGACATCTAACTACAAAGGTAATGGGCACAATGCATTAATAGACTTGAAGGACAGCAGTGTAGTTTCTCCACACATTGTAACAGTTACAGCTACAACTATTAGTATCTTCAGTTCATTGACTTACTAACTAGAGGATTTTGTAGACCATTTTATAAATCACAACCACATATAATAACATCCTTTGAGTTTTAGAGGTCAATTCCAAAATAGCTCCATTCATGACTGTCAGGGAATGGAGCATAGTAATTTTGACTCTAAAGCAGTCTTATCTTATTTTAGGCTGGTCCATAAGAAAAACACAGGTGATCACACAGATAAGCACAACAGGCACTCTGACAATGGAAAAAGGGAAGACAGGACTGTTTATACAAAGAGGACTGATTGGAAAACATGAGGTAAGTGGGGAATGAGGTACAGCTGACACAAATAAGAGCAATTAGGCAACCAGGAAAGACAGCGACAGGAAGTAAAACTAACACATGGGCTGAAGTAAAACAGGAAGTAGCCTAAAACATGGAGACATGGTTTACATTAAATGTGAAGACTGAGATGATTGAACACTGGAGGACAAAGGCATAAATATAAAAGATGAGACAGAGGGAAACAGACACAGAAACAGAGAGGGAACTAAAACAGCTGCAAAGAATAAAAGTCAAGACATGAACTAAAATATAACTGCAAAACTTAAATTCATCAATGGAATGTTGGAATCATAAGGTAGAAAGAGGACCCAAAGACTCAATGTTACAACAACTAAGACTCATACTGGAATAATGCAGAAAGTTGCTGACCTCTGTGCACTATGCTCCTCAGCATAAGCTGACCCCATTTTACGTGCCATTTTATGTGGCCTATCACTTCATGGCTGAGTTCCTGTCTTTCCCAATTGCATCCACTTTGTTATAATACCACTAACAGTTTGATGTGGAATATTAAATAGCAAAAGAAATTCACAACTATACTTAGTTAGATCTAGTTGTTGGACAGATGGCCCCACATCTGACTCTAGAATATTTTAGTAAAGTGAGGAGATCATGGTTGAATCTGTAACTTCAAGGTGCCCAGGTCCTGTGTTTGCAAAAATAAGCCCAATTGATTAACCCTCCAACACCCTGCTTGAGAGTTGGTATGAGGTGGCCATACATCTCCACTATGGTCTCATCTGTCCAAAGGACATCGTTCCAGAAATCTTGTGGTTTGTTCAAATGCAACTTTGCAAACCTGAGCTGCGCTGACATGCTCTTTTTTAGAGAGAAGACACTTTCTCCTGACAACCCTTCCATACAAGCCATACTTGTTCAGTCTTCTAGTTATATTGTCATAAACTTTAACATTTAACATGCTAACTGAAGTCTGTAGATTCTTAGATGTAGCACTAGGTTTTTTTTTTGCTGTTTCTCTGAGCATAGCACAGTCTGGCTTTTGGGAACACCTCAATGCTCCAGACCAGCAAACTGCCTAAACCTCCGCTTTTATAGAGGCGCTCGCACTTGCTGATGAGCAAGTAATCAAGTGCATTTGATTAGCAGCACCTGGCTGCTGCTCACCCTCTTAATTCTTATGGAGGCAGTAAGGGTGTACTTAGTTTATCGTAGAACTGATAGAGTACTGTGAAAGCTTTCTTTTCATGACTGTATGTTGCCGCTGTACGATTGGTTGCAACCATGCCTATATTTAAGACCTCTTTTATCTGTCGTTAAAAAAAAATATGTTGGAAAAACACCAAAAAATAAAAATCCAAAGGCAGCATTTTTGACAGAGCTAATTACATGATTAGCTTAGTACAGTTATATAATCCTGCAGTGACAGCACTGTCATCTACTGTCAAAACAGCATTAGAAGTCTGCTTTTGTCTACTAAAATTACTTGAACAAATATGTAGTGTGGGGATGTAAAAACTCAGAACCATGTTGAGTCACACACGATGGCTATATGCTACGCACATGGTGTGAAAGATAAGGTACTAAAAGATTAAGATTATACATATTTGCCAAAGAGTCAGGGTCCTCACCAACTGATTTCTGTGTAGGAGAAAACAAAGAAATCCTATGTTGAAAGAAACAGATAGTAGTCTATTAAATATTTACTAAGGGGGCAGGGGTTAGTGGAAAATAAAGCACAGCACACCTTGCGCATGATTTTGTATTATTGTAGTGATAGTGCTTATCGTAATCATGATGTAATAAATAAAATGGATGTATGCTGACAGGACTTGACAGCGCATCTCAGGCATATGTGACAAAGGGTTTCTGCTCCGTAAGCAGGGGTGATTTTAAGACGAGGACTGAGGCTGTTCCACTCAAGCTGTCACAGGATGCTGGCAGCATCAGTTCCACTGACACATCTGAAATTGGCTTTGGTCTACCTGTGTGTATACATCAGGATCCAGGTTGACCTTTAGCTGCCCGAGGAGCGAGAAGAAAGGGCAAAGTAGAAAAAAGGAGAGAAAGGGAGAGGAGTTGTAGCAGAAAATAACACGTTCTGTCACGGCGGTTCACGACAAAGAAGTTGTCTAAATCATGTGTCATGTTAATCAGGTGTAATACTTATGGTGGTGAGAGCAGGTAATTATGCACCACATGCAACAGCTGTATTAATTCTCATTTTTCTCCAATGGAAACGCATGTATAATACATTGCAATCTCCTATCTCTCATGCACTTTCAAAAGAATCCCCATGTTGAAAAATCCCCAGGCTTACATGAATATCTTAGTCATACTTAAGCTCCCTCTGCTTATTATGCTTCAAACACTTTCCTTGCCTTTTATTCAGAACAGTTAGATTCATGATTTACACCTACAGTGTTCAAAATGCCAAGGACGGAGCTCACTAGTTAAATTTTAAACAATAAATCTGATGCCATGATTTGAGCACACATGCCATCCTCCTCGACAGGGCGTATGTGTTTGAGCTTCTTAAATCAAAAGGCTTTCTAGTAGCTAATGTGATTTTCCCTGCATTTGTGTGCTGGCTGTAGTTCTTCCATGACTCTTTCAGATAGTGGGATCATT
Organism: Pterophyllum scalare; assembly: GCA_024447675.2. Classification (NCBI taxonomy): domain Eukaryota; kingdom Metazoa; phylum Chordata; class Actinopteri; order Cichliformes; family Cichlidae; genus Pterophyllum; species Pterophyllum scalare. The sequence continues at coordinate 4,519 of JAMQGT020006186.1, read as the reverse complement.
GTAAATTCCCGAGGGTGTTTTTGGATGACTGTTGTTCTTAAGAGACTCTGAATAACATACAGCCCCCAGAGCTGTGCTCATGCCATGCCTGCATAATACGTGATGCAATGCCTGCCAACGAAGTGGACTTTTAACAAAGTGGGCTTGCCATTCAGATTTATTGTGTTGTTGTATGTGAAAATTGATGTGTGACCTGTTTTTATGCATTTAGTGTCATTTTATGTGGAACATTCCGGATATACAGTAGCAGTCAAAAGTTTGTACACTTATCCATCGGTGAGTGTCCTACCTTAAAGCTATTGCTTCCAAATGCCTTCTAGCAGTATCTCATTACACAACTCTGTTCCCAAAACATTTGTACCACTGTGTACAATGTCAGTTAAAAGAACATGCAATAATGTGCATAATATATTAAAGTCTGTATTGTATTAAGCTAATTAAAGACAGAACAAAGTAAAAATATCAAACGCTAAAACTGAGCCAATTTACAGTTGTTGTTTTTTTATGTATTTGGTTATTTTGAATTTGATGCCAGCAACACATTCCTAAAAAGTTGGGAATTATTTTTAATTTAATTACTATCATTTAATTACAACAGGAAAAACAATTACCTGATGGAACGTTTCATGACTAATCAGCTTAATTTATAATACAATTTGGTAAATGAACATCCCAGAGATGCTGAATCTTTCTGAAGTAAAGATGGAATAGGCATTTAGTCCAAAAATGTAACCTTTTACATACACATATACACACATAAGAATACACAATATTCTTAAGGTTTTACCAAGTTTATTTAGAAATCGCCTAAATCTTCTGACCTTCAGGTTGTACTGTATATGACACAGACACAAGTTTGTGGTGGATTTTGCTTCATAGCGTCAAGAACATTTATGAAAAACACTTTCAGAAAACAGAATGTTGAGAAAGACCGTCATTTTCAGCCAGTGGCATGAGTAACCTAAACATTTGAGAAGTTCCCATTAAAGCTGAAAGTCATGGCACATTATGTGCTGCTTTCCAGACAATGTGTATATGCATATTGTGCATGCTTTCCAGCTGTGTGGAAAACATGCACAAACCTGGGTGCTAAACAGTCTATACATGAAACCCACAGAAAAGATTTGGCACATTTCAAATGATAACCATGGAGGCCCCAAACTATTGTGCAGCTGAAATCCTATCAAGTAAGAATGAGTGTAGAAAAAAGAAGAGGTGATAGCGAACATGCTGCTGTCATAATTTGTTGGAGATGTTCTGCAGGACTTTTTTTTTTTTTTTTTTAACCAAACATACAAAATCTAGTTTCTCAATTTTTACATTTTAAAGGGTTTGTTTGTTCTTTTGTTATTTTTTTTAATCATTTATAAAACGCTGCATTGTATTTTTATTTATTCTTTTATTATTTTGCTACTAACCCATCAGCTTAACAAATGCTAGCTACACTGGCCAACGGTTCCAGATCATGATATTTCCCTTAGTTTGCAATTTCCACTGAATGCACTGATTTCAAATAAGGCATAAAAGCTGATAAAAGTATCTATTATGGGCAAACCATTCGACGACATGTGCTGGGTGTTGTCATTTTGGCATCTAAAGACTTGCTTCTGGGTCTGGCTTTGGTTGCATTATTTTTAAACGTAACTTTTAAGTTGTGAAACTTTTGCTCTTCAGCTCTGTTCTTCTTCTGTCATTTGTTACAAGTAGATACTACTTGTGTAACCACTTAGTAAATGTTATTGTGATATGGTGCATGCTGGTAGCTGTATGCGGTGCGTGGACTGGAGTGAATTATGTTCCGAGTCTTTCATTTACAGCATGGTTTAAGTGTATTATAGATTATCTGCTGGGGAAATAGGTTTTATATGTGAAAGTTGTACCTTACAACAACCACTGAATAGAGCGCATTGTCACGGGACAGGAAAGACAGCATGTATTAATTTGGTGATGCAGAAAACGGGTAAGTGTTGTACTTGGTTCTAATCTGCTGCCAAGTCTCTTTTACTCTGCTGGAACTGATACAAGTAGAACACAAAACGCAGACCAAGAACACCTGTTCAATCAATCAAATTAATTTCACTTTGATCTTCTGACAGACTAAAGTGATTTCCACGTCTCCTTTCGTAGGCTATGGGACAGTAATCTTTAATGTTTAGATATATTTCGTTTGAAGTTTCAGAGCTCCAATGTGCAGCGTCATGTTAGAAATAAACAGCAGCGCTGAGAGCACGCTCAGCGATTAATTAATTAACCTGAATGAAAATGTTTATTTTACCACTCTGTGCCTTAAATCCCAAAATAATGATTTTCTGCTGCATTAATCTCTCGACTTATTTGCAATAGTTTTGCATTTTACTGTTATATATTTTTTTTGTTCTTCAGAAATTTTTAATCACAAGCTTATCATCATCATCTGAGAATGTGTCTGATTGGAGAAGGCAGAACTCGCAGGGATCATTTTGTGCATATGAACCGCAAAATGCCCATTTTTATGGGAATGCACACAGAGCCTGAAGTGGAGAGTTTGGATATAGTGAGAATAATTTAAAATAAAAATGTCAAATTTGGATTCATCACTCCAAAAGACTTGTTGCCACTGATTTTCAGTCCAGTTCTTGTGTAATTTGGCACATTGTGTACCAGTAAGAGTCAGTTGAAAGGTGGTGTCATGGCTGGGGTTTCAGATGGACTCAAAATGCGGACTCACAGATTCAGGTTCAGTGTGTTCATTTACAGCTAGCTGAAGATCCAGTGGTAAGTGGTAGCAGAAGCTCCAAGGCAGTTTGATCCACAACTTTCAGTCACAAGCGAGCACTTGATAAGAAAGATCCTCGCTCTACCTTCCCACACAATCACTCACTCTCAGGTCCTCATGCCCAGGGTTCAAATGTCCTGCGCAGAAAAGGAGTTGGAGGTCAGTAAAGGATTCTTTAGCTGGAGATGTCAAATATGCAAACACAGGAGAGCCAATTCCACTAACTGGTTTAGTCAATAATCTGGCATGGAGTGGATGTCTTCCTTCAGCTTATCACACAATCACCCACAGCTGCGGTAATCAGCCCAGGAGCACAGGTACCAGGAGCTGGAGGAAGACCCGCCTCTAAAACACACAGTGCGGTTAGTGAGGACAATACACAGGTAGAGAGAGCGCACAAGAATGAGAGAAGGAGAGGGAGAGGAGCGAGTCAACCAGGAGGACCATGACAGGTGGGGGTGGGATATCGGTCTTGGCTAATGGCCAATGCATGATTTTAATTTATTAAAGGAAATATTTTCTCAGGACAGGTTGGTTTGTACAACAAACAAGCAGCAAGGGCAAAAAAGTGCTAACTTGACATATCAATATTTTCGATTGTGCTTTTTCTGAAATTACAGTTGAACCTAACAGTTGATATGAGTTGCGTAAACCTGATCCCAGGACACAGAACAATGTGACATATTTGTTCAGATCAGCAGAAACTAAAGACTGAAGAACCTTGAAAGAGATACCGTGGGTGTGCTGCTGAAGTATCACAGGTCGCACAAAGTACCCTGCAGCGCTTCTGGGACAACTGAAATGGACTCGGGGCATCCACAGAAAGAAATGCACTGCTGGCAAAAGCACAGTGACGTTGATGAATGTTGTCCTCTGAGTGTTAGGTAATATTCTCTGATGAGATGCGGTGTGCGCTTCGGCCCACAAGGTTGTGAACGCGGCAAAAAAGTGATGACGAGAGGGTGCACGAGCCAGTAAGGCAAGGCTACAGGAGGAGGAATCATGGGAGCAGTTATAGAAACAGTTTAAGTCCTCACAACTGAACATCACACACAAACAAAACATCAGAATGTTCTTTTGCTCAGATGATTTTTGAGTGCGACTGCCCCTGGGAATGTAATGCTTAGCAGATTTAAACGTGTGTGGATGGCTAAGGATAATTTGCAATACACACTTGTTAACACTCTAGTTGATCTCAATATATCTTTGAACACAGTCTGTTTGCAATTAACTAAGATGTTAATATGAATTTGTTTCTTATTGTGCCATCTTGAAGTCTGTGCAAGCTGATATCGACAAATCTATTATGAACTGATTATAACAATCGTTGACAAAAGATTAGCCAGTGTTACTCCCTAAATCCACATTTGTCATGCACATGCAATATCAGATCAACAGCCTAATGTTTCCCTTGATGTCTGTCTCATAAAATAAAAAGAGGCTGGAATGAAAACAGCTTTATTTGCAAATAATAACAATCTGCCTAAATATGTTGTGAATATTTATTGCCTAATGCTAAATTTGCAATCAAGGCAATTTTCCTAACAGAACAAAACCAAACCAAACAAAAAAACAACAACAAAAAAAAAAAACAGGATTGCTGATAAATCATTTAACTCAGGCTTCGAGGGCTCAAAACCAAGATCAATTACAAAGAAAACTTTATTTATAAAGCCAAAAAAGGGAGAATATTTGTAATATTTGCCAAAAGAGTTGGGTTATCACCTGTACAATACTAATAAATATGTCAGACTTTGATGTGCA
>JAMQGT020006184.1:0-11884 GCA_024447675.2 Pterophyllum scalare | reverse complement strand
AGACTTCAGTAAATCTGTCTATGAACACAGTCCACTGTGTCATTTACAAATGCAGGTTAAAGCTCATCAGGCAAAGAAGAAGCCAGAAGTCTGCACTTTGTGTCATGGTCCGGGGTTCATTTGTGTGTTTTGCTTTATTTGATCTGTTCTGGGTTCCTTTTGGTTGTGGGGTTTAGTTTGTTATTTCTAGTTCCTTGAGTGTTCCTAGTGTTCTGTGTCAGGTCTGTGTCTTTGTTTCCCCCATCTGACTTCCTGTTTTATTTTGATAGGCGTCTGGTCCCTGTGTGCCGCGTTCAGTTTTGCTTCCCTGGGCTCCTCAGTGTGATTTGGCTCACCTGTTTCCACTCCCCTCTTCAGCCCTTTTGTTTTTTAAGTCCTGTGTTTTCTATGCCTGTTGTTGTGTCCCAGTCTTTGTTTTCTTGTTGTGTGCTTCCTGTTTGTTTACTCTGGTTTCTGGAAATCTAGTAGAGTTTATTTTTGTTCTGTATTTGATGCCACTGGTCCCTTCCAATTCTGACTTTTGTTAGCACTCCTGCTAATAAAGCTGAGTTTAATATTTTACCTCTGCCTGGTGTATCCTGCACTGGGGGTCCTCTTCCTGCCTGCCACACAGCCGTTCCATGACACTTTATACATCTGGAAAGGCACCATCTATGCTTAAGGTTTTTAGAGCAACATATGCCCCCATCCAGATGCCTGCTTTTTCAGGTAAGGGCTTGCATATTTTAGCAAGACAATGCTAAACCAAGTACAGCAGCATGGCTTCATAGTAGAAGAGTCTGGGTGCTGAACTGGCCTGCCTGCAGTCCAGACCTGTCACCAATTGAAAACATTTGGAGCATCATGAAATGAAAAAAACATCAAAGAAGACCCAGGACTGTTGAGCAGCTACAATCCTAGATCAGACAACCTTCCTCTCCCAAAAGCCCAGCAGCTGCTCACCTCAGCTCCCAGATGTTTACAGACTGTTGTTAAATGAAGAGGGGATGCTGCACAGTGGTAAAGAGATGTGTTTTTGCAATCAAATTCAAAATGAGCTAATATTATTAAAGTAGTACGTTTTTTTCTGTTTAAATATTTGTTTAATCCTTTCTATTGTGAATAAAACATGGGTTTGAGATTTTTTTTCTTTTTTTTAACATTTTACACAGCAGCACAACTGTTTTTGGAATTGGGGTTGTAAAAAAAAATCTGATTTGCAGAAACTACATTAGATGTCACAAAAACTGTCTAAACAAATAAGTTGTTAGTAAAGAGAAACATTGACCGCTTACAGACAGTACATCCAGTATGCATCACTGTCTGCAGATTCTTACTATAGGTTTGTGCAGCAGTGGAGCACTGTTATACAGAAAAGCAAAAATTATTTAAAACTTAGTTTTGTTGAGAAAATGCAATGTATGTCATCATCCTAGGACTAAATATGGCCAATTCCATGAATGATCATGATAATATGAAGAGCACTTGGAGAGTTCAGTCCTTGACCAGAAACAAAGCCCTATTTCAATCTAAATAAAATAAATAAATAAAAGCAGCAGAAGTGGAAAAGGTGTGTAAGAAAACAACCCTGAAGTGGAAAAGGTACAAATTTAAATCAGTTTTTTTTCTTTTTATAGGTGGAATTGCAGAAATCTTTGATTGCAGCTCATTGAGTGATTGAGACAGCACATCCTGTTCAACAAAAAAAGTTTTTCCATATGTGTGGTGCTCCTGCATTTAAAGGAGGGAGCCTTCGATTTAACAGAAGCTTAAGTTGGCTTCTTAAAGGTCTGCGTGGAAACAGAGAGGCGATCAGAAAAGCGTAAAGCTGCTATCTGTTACAAAATTTAGGAAGTGTCTTTAAGTTCAGACTGGATGGATAAAGTGTTAGCAGAGTGAAAGGAGGAATAATTTTAGTTCAGGAAAAGCACGAAGGCTGACATGTATACCCAGTGACATAAAAATACAGCATACAACTCAGTCCATCCAACTCAGATCAACTTCTTTGAAGTGCAATAAAGTAGCTAAAGGCATGACTGGGTTCAATTTCTGTCAGCAGTGGCTAACGTTTGGCTCAGACTCTGACTATGACCTGTGTCTGAGGATGTAATTAACCAGTAGTTAACCAGGCTGAGAGTCAGAATCCCTCATGATTGAGTTCACATTAAGTTTAAATAAGTCAGAGGGAATCTGAAGTTCAGCCTGAGTACATTCATATTTGAGGTCAGAAGAAATGTGACAGAAGAACATTTCCTTTTCAAACAAATGTCTGAGATTATACCAAGGCTTTTCTGGTGAATAGAAAGTTTTAATATTCTGTGATCTCTCCAGAGTCTTAGATGATTTGTGCTGAAGACAGAGATGACAAATTTCAGCAGGACCAACAACTAATAAGTATTAAACTGAACAACGAATGCAAACATCAGCGATGGATCAACACAGAAGAAACACAAGCAGAGTTTGTGACACAATGTGCAGCTGCTAACATTGAAGATAGATTAGTTTCATGCTTGCTTTGGGAACAGTTGAAGAAGCACTTTGAGCAATGGACTTAGTTATGTTTTAAAAAGACAAAAACCTTGAAAACACTGTGGGCATGCTTGTTTAACAGTGTTAAAGGGACTTTGAGGTGCTTTTGCTTGTTTTATGGGTGTGTCAGAAGTGTGAACCAATTTGCAGCAACATGCATCACAACCCCACCATGATAAAAATGCAGTTAACACAACGGAGCAGCTGCAAGAGGTGCAATGTTGTGTAATGCATTGAGATGCTGAATGCACTGCTGTTTCTGTTTAAAAATCTGTTCTGTGTTGAACATAGCCAAGGTGACTGCAGTGGAGAGAAAAAAAAACCAAGGACAACTAGTGGAGAGGGGAGGTATGACAGAGGCCTGAAAGTTTCCATTAAACATACTGAGACAAAACTACAGAAATAATTTAGTAGCCAGTTGGATAGAAAAATTTCTCTGCTAAATTTTAAAATACTGCTGCCTGATGTGCAAAACTGCGTTTCAGTGAACAGCGGTTTCACTCCACCCAGCCTGCAACTGAAAGTTCTGTTCTGGTTAATGCCATTGAATGGACCACCGATTACATCCTATTTGCAATAGGTAGCACAAAGAAAGAGATGGGGCATGTATTCACCCATTACAATCAGTTTAGAGGAGCACTGCTGACTGGATATGAGGCAAGAAATCTTGGAAAACCCCAACATAGTATACATTAAGGCTACAGGCTGGACCTGCAGCGAGCACATAATTTCCATATGTGTCTTCCCCTTGGAAAATTTGGCTTTTGCCTTTTCTTTTCATCCTCATCTCTCTGATTCTCTCCATCCTTTTTTTTTCCCTCCATATTTCTCCCACGCAGCAGGACCTTCTTCCCAACATGAACCCTGGCAGCTGCAGCCAACCGAGTTCCCCAGCGCCCGTCTTGATTCAGTCACTTCCCCACAAATGCCTTCCTGGAATGCTGCAAATGGCTATTACATAAAAGCTGAGTTACTTACAGGCAAATCCTTTCTACCCCAACATTGCCAGAGTATTCTGCCAAACTGAAGAGAAAGTGGGAGAGAGAGTGATGGTGTATTTTTGGACACTAAGAACTGCAGAATGTCAGCAATTAATCCCAGCTCAGCTCCCCATTATTTCCATTCCCTTCTTTTCTTTTCACTCCTCTGACATCACCACCACCTCCTCACCCTCACCACACCCACAGAAACTCTACACACACACACACTGAGAACATGAACACAATTTCTTGTTCTGTCTTTGCACAGCAATGGGAAAAATCATTTTTGTACGTGTCATCCCTCCACACGAAGTGAGGATATCATAAAACATGTCATGAAAGGTGTGTGCTCCTGTGTGCCTGTGTGTGTGTATATAGTGAAAATCTGGATTCCCAACAGGCGCCAAATCTGTGTTTGTTTTTCCAGCTTCTGTGTTTCTCTCAATTTGCCTCCAGTTCTTGGCAAACAGAAGTTCTGCATTTAAGCATGAAGTTGTGTTTGAGCTGCAATTTCATATGGTTGAAAATATTGTTAATATCATGTGCACTTGCTTACACTTGCTTTCATTCATACAGTGAAAACAAAACTGAGATTTTGTGTATGTGTGTGTGTGTGTGTGTGTGGATTTGCTTTACTGTAGCAAACAAATGCACACATGCTCTAGATGCATATACACACACAAAACAAAATGCATATTCACCATACTGTGTTATATAAACGCTCCTTTTACACTCCTATACAGACAAAAGTGTTTTGCAAGAACATGCAAACAAACAAACACACACACACACACTATGCCAGTGATCCCACACCATCTCTGGCAGGAATACAGTATTATCACAGTGTGTGAGCGCCACACTCTGTCACTCTGCCTTGCTGGCAAGCAGCCTATCATAACGCAGCAGCCCACACGTCCTGGTGTGATGGAATTGAGCCTGTTCCTCCTTTTTTTTGCCAAAAGATCCAGCAGTTTGTTGTCAGGAATAGTTGTGTCAGGAATTTTTCTGACAGAGGATGCTAATATTCATAAACACCTTGATGTCTATTGACTCAGATGGATTAAAAGTTATTAGAACATGTGGGCTTTTGTATGTCGAGCTCAATTTTGGCAGGCACACATCAAAACAATGTAATAGGATTTCCTGACAGTGGAATGCAAATTTAAAATCTCCCTTTGAAGTGTTAATTAGTATAGGTAAATGGAATCCATATCACCTACAGTACATAATGCTATAACAGTCATAAACAGGCATGGTCTGTCAGTCAGTATTTCATAGAAGATTCCTGACCGTTTTGAATTCAGTGTAAACTTTGGATCAGGTCTTTATATTTAATGGATAGTAAAGATACGTATTGTGGGATGTGCCAGCGGTTACAGGTTTGATTCCCAAAGGTGTTAGCTGTTTGTCTTAAGTCTTAAGTCTCCTTCAGCAGGTCACTTTATTCCCACATACTGTAAAGCACTCTAGATAATAACATCAGTTGCAGTAGCTTAAATGGAAAACACAGTTTTGTCTCTGATGATTTCATTAATTTCTCAGTGTAAGAGATTAAAATGAATGAAGTTCCTGAACTCCAAAGCAGGTGCTTTTTTTGTTACGGTAAGTGGTCCCTGAAGGAGACAATGCCATTAGTGACTGATTCTTTTGGGACAAAATACTGTTTACCTTCATTCTAGTTCTGCCCTAAGACCAAAAAAATCAGGAACATTATTTTTGCCTCTTAAAAGTTATCCCTCCCTGGTGTCTCCAGCTTGGCTGGGCACTCAGAGTCAAGACGGTTAGAAGAGAAGGGCCCAATTCCAATCCCCACCCTAAAGCTAAGTGTATGGTTGTTATTTATACAGCAAATAACAACCATACACTTTGTTATACAGCAAAGTGACGTCATTATAGCTGGTGTACCAGGGATTCAGTGTTGTTTCAGATGGTTGTGCATCTGTGTGCAGGCCCGTCTCTACAGACAATCTATGGAGTCCCACATGGTGCAGAACTCATAGACAGTGTTTGCTACAATAGTTGGAAAAGATGAGATTTTCTGAAAATAACTAAAAAAAAGATTCCATTGTGTTTATGTTTGAATGTCATCCTTGTTTTTCCATTAGCTTTTCTATTCCAGCAGTGCACTCTTCTCAACAGCAGCACCTGTTATTTAGGAGAAGACTGCAGCAAGCCAACTGTTCATCAAGCCTAAATACTAAATGTTATGGTGCTGTGTTGATGTCACAGTTTATGTTTTAAAGGATTTAAATGAATGGTTTTAATGTCTTCCAGGCTCTTGCCTTACAGAATGAAGGATAGGTAAATATTCATCCATCCATCCATCCATTTTCTTCCACCTATCCAATTCCGGGTCATCGTGGGGCTGGAGCTCTATTCCATCTCCCATAGGGCGAGAGGTCTGTCACAGGGCTAATAATCAATTTACTCATTTTTGTTAAAATGGCATCATTAAGCAAAACATTGTAACACTGAGGAGAGCTGCTTCTTCCATGCATATTTGTTCTTGTCCTTGCCTTCGGTAAAACCTGTGTTTAACATCACAGTGCTGTGATCTGCGTAGGTATGCATAAAGGGCATTAATGTCTGTGTAAGAACCCTCATGCTCTTGACTATTTAACAGTGGGACACAGAGGCTCTCAATGAAATGTGCTTCAAAGTCTGTGAGTCTCTGAGTGTGAAGACTGGGATCAGACCTAGGTGTGAAGCCACTGAGGAATAATTTTATTCTCTCTGCGCTCACTAGAGACTCTGCTATTTGCATGGGGCACCTGTGCATAGGGAGCTAAGATCTCTACAGTGTACCATGTTGTAACACCATCTGCAAGTGAGAAAAAAGCACCTGGAAACATATCTATCAGATGAGGCCTTTGTCTGCTTATAAGCCATGAACTGGTATGGTTTGGGGATGGGATTGTATTTACTGACCTGGCCTCACATGAATAACTTTTATTCAAACTCTAAATTATATAGTCATAGAAAAAAAAAAGATTAAATGTACAGTACATGCCTTGCATTCCTGCTAAGGGTGTTCATAAAAAGCATTGTTGTTAGCCGCATCCTCTATTACTCCATCTGTAAATTAGTTATCGTTTTCTCATGAGCACAAAATGGAAACGACTAGTGATCGATGAGAATCTGATAATCGTGGCACCAAAAAAGACATGACAGCATTTTGAATGTGATGCCACTGGTAAAAATGTAATAAATAAAGGAAGACCTATTTGTTGTCTTTTCCAAACAGACTCTCCCCTTTAATAAAAGTGGCTCAAAATCTGAATTCGCTAGTTTTTTACCCATCAAAATAGCAGAGGCTTCTTGAGTTCACAGAACATCAGTTCTACGACTGATCTGGCTCGGCATGAATCATGTAAATTTCATCCGAGCCAGATCAGCTTGTGTCATTGTGACGTTAAACACAGGTTTTTCAGGGAAAATCCAGAGGCCAGGACAAGAACAAACACGCACGGAAGAAGCAACTCACCTCAGTGTTACAATGTTTTGCTTAATGTTGCCATTTTTTAACAAAAATCAGTAAATTGATTAATTGCCCTATGACACGCCCTATGGCTCCAGCCCCACCACAACCCTGAATTGAATAAGTGGAAGAAGATGGATGGCTGGATGGATGGATGGCTGGCTGGCTGGATGGATGGATGGATGGATGGATGGACGGATACTTAAATATAATTTATTCTGTTAGACTGCAAGACTGATCTTGCATTGAAATTAGTGTGATTTTTCAATATTCACCATTGATGATGTCTTACCCCGGCTATAATCAAATGTCTTCAATTGCACCTTGCAGATTTTTTTTTTTTTTTTGCAGCTTGCATTCTAAACAACACAGATAGTCATATTACAGATAGAGATTTATTGACACAAAATGTATACACACACACACACACACACACACACACACACACACACACACAAGAATATATTCCCAAACACTCAAGCACACAAATACCAACACTCTCTTTGTCACATGCAGACGCACGCACACACACACACACCAGGCGTTCGGCAGTCATGCCTTTCTGTAGGATTCTCCTCTGGGTGCTGTGTCCAAGGTGAGTGCGCTGGCTGGCAGCTCCTGAGGAGTTGGTAGGAAAGAGATAGCTGAGCGAAGCTATTAAAATACGGGCAGGAATTTCCCTTATCTCTCCCACCGAGGCAGCTCGCTCCGCTTTGTGCTATTATGGAGATAAAATGCACAGAGGCTTGGAATGAGGGAGGAAGGAGGGAAGACGAGGAGGGGAGGGCGAGGTTGGGGAGGGAAGGCGTAAGAACGTCAGATTTATGGAGCTAGGGAAGCTTAAGGTTATTAAATCGGAAGATTACTCGACTGCGAAATTGTTGAAGTTTTTACGAGAAGTTGAGGGATTTAGGCCTGTATTAAACGGCAAAGCATTAGGAGGCTAGCAATATACATTATTCACAATTTATTTTTACCCCCTTTCTTCTATTCTGTTCACCCTTTTTGTTATTGCCCCAGTCTTTCTTCTCTGTCCTTTCATCAACCTCACAGACAATATCGAGGTCTTCTTAAATTCTCATTCAGAGGAGCATCTGCAACTCCCATTTCACCCCTCTCCCCTTCATGGAAGCAGCATGTAGACAGGCAAAAAGAGAGAGAGGGAAAACAGCATGAGTCAAAGAGAAACAGTGATAAAAAAAAAAGAAGAAGGGAGACAATAGATGCTCTGACTGAGAGGATAGACTTGTCATCCCCTGTTTCACTATTGACACCACTCAGTGTGAGGCAATGGATACTTCTATCAAGGACATTCATCATTGTCAACTTTTAAGAGAGAAGTTTGAGGGAAAAGTGACTATGAGAGCAGCAGTGCTAGATGTAAAGTAAAAATTTGCATAATATAACCTGAAATTTATAAGAACACACATGCTTATCAGCGCTAAGTAGTCTCTCAAGAATTGTTAGAATTGTGTTTTGTATAATTGATATGTGTAGCCTCCGAGTCTGAAAATTGAAGCCAGTGCAGAAGTGCCTTAAATTAAATTCATTCTTTCTCAAGAGCCAGCAGGGGGCAACTCCTCTGGTTACAAAAAGAAGTCAGATTCTATAGACCTCTGTTAAAAAAAAAAAAAAAAAACAGCTCTAGCCTCTCTTGATCTCAGATCTCAATGAACATTTTCTTGATCATATCAGTCACTACTTTTCAAGTTCTATTGAATGCAATATAATGTTAATTTTGCAAATGATGGACCCCATTGAAGTCAAGAAGGTGAATCAAACAGGATACGCTTTAGGGCAGGTCTACCTTCTGGTTTTGCAAGTGGTATTCTGTCAGGACAAGCAAGGCAAGCAGTGCTTGTACAGTGAAATCTAAAGATAGACATCAATTAAATCTAAAGTAAAATCAACCTCTCTCCTTTCACCTTAAATAACATTCTGCCCCATAAGCTTCTCTCATTGCCAGTTTGCATCCATCCTTTAAATTACTGCTATCTTGTGGCGACTCTGGAAGCAGGTTTAACTCTGCTTGACTCGGCTGCCACTGAAATCTACACAGGGCTAGCATTTTGAGAGCATGTTCGTGTACCTTTAACATTTGCTTGAGTTTGTCCAGCATTGTTTGCATGCTGTGTGTAAACTGCTGGTCTTTGACAAGAGACTGATGGGAGACCATTGTGCTATACAGGCTGCTGCTAGCACTGCTTTCACTGCTCTGAGATCAGATACAAGCCGTGAGCTGTGTGGAACCAGAGCTAACATTAGCAAGTAAGCAAGCTCCTGTGAATTATCATCTCGCTAACCACCTTGGCCAATACGTGTCATGAAAGAAACTCTTAATAACTCCTTTAGAAAAGAAACGACTACTGAATAACATACCTTGAATTTGTGAATGTCTAAAGTCACTACCTCACTTTACTCACATGTGCAATTATCAGTGAAATAATCCTACCAGTGCAATACTCCCACAGAATCCCTGTCTCTAAATCTATATCCCCCCAAAACAATCCCAGTACAAGTCTATTTATTATTATTTATTACTGTCACCAACCACTGTCCTCTCCAAGCATATCACCATCCTTTGTACGTGCCCCATAATCTATAACATACACCTCTATACTTTCTCACTTCTTCTTGTATATAGTTTCAACAGTTGTTGTTTTGATATTCTGCCATTGAGATTTTTAATTTCTATATTGTCTATTTTATATATTGTTTTTAATTTCTATATTTTTGTCCTCTATACTTTCTAACTCTTATTGTATATAGTTTCAACAGTTGTTTTGATATCCTATTGAGATTTTTAACTTCTATATTGTCTATTTCTATATTGCTTTAATTTCTATATTTTTGCTCTATATTTTATACTTATTGCTCTATTTTTATACCTGGTTGATTGCGAGAGAGCCCTGTGCAAAAAATTCTTGAAAGAAAGCCAGAATGATGGAATGGGGATGTTGGCTCCTGCCATTTCTGGTTTAACAAAATAGGCAAGTTGAACGGATGCAGGCTCCAGCAACACTTTCAGATTCAGATTTGATTGAGATAACCATGTCACATGGTGCTTTCAATTCAGCTTATATCTTTCGTAATTAATATATTTTAATATTTAATTTTTAAAATGAGCTCAACCTTTATCGTCTGCAGAACTAAGATCCACATAACACTGATTGGGGAACATTTTTCAGCAGAATAATTACTTTTACGTTTGGAACGTCATGCGTCAATTTACCAATAATACAGTTTTATGTGTAGTACTGTGTTTTCATAGTGTTGTGCTGCTACTGTTGATAAATGAATGATTCTAAAACATTTCCTCCAGCACTCTTTATTGTGAACTAACGGTAAACATTTAGATGAGTGAAGTAATAATATTTTACAATTGATCATACAGGAAGGAGTGCAGAAAGCTGAAGATGTCCACACAGAGTGCAGCAAGCGTCAGGAGGATGTCAGCATGCGTAAAAGAATAAAAGACAGGCTGCATAATTTGTCCGGTTAAAGTTTTTTGTTAAGTTATCCTTTTTCTGTGTGTCAGTGGGGGATCCTCCTACCCTATGACCATGCAGCGTGCTCTTCACTCGTCTCATGCCATCTCAAACAGCAAGATAAAAAATGTGAAAACACCCAGACAAACCCAAACCAACAGGACATGGTTACTACATTCATCTTTTAAATACGGTGTGCAAATGGCTCTCATGCCAGTGCAAGCAATATGTATTCTTGAATTATTTTATCTTTGGAGCAGATAACACTTTTCCAACTATTTGTTTCTGTGTAGAGCAGAGCAGTAACAAGAAAGGTTGGGTACTACTGGAAAATGTTAAATATTCATCAAAGACTCTGAAAAAGCAACCCTTGGTCTTACAAATATGTTTGTACACCTATTTTTACAACATAATACATCTTTATACACCCAGCCATGTTTGTTGTGTACTCTTGACGCTAACAAATGATGGTACGGTCAGAAATATTAACCTGAGTCCTTGGGTCCCAAAGACAAAATCACTTTTACTGAAGGGATCGACTATTTTTTGAGATGATGAACTATGGGGTGAGATTTTTTTTAAGGATGCACTCAGTTTTACATCAAAGCACTTGTACAGAATTTATTTGTGAATTGCTACCCCTGACCGTGTGCTTACGCCTGTTTGTGAGGAAGTGTCCCCGGCCTCCGCCCCCCAGATTTACCTGAAAAGAGAAAAAGTATTTTTCTTTTTCAGAGAGGCAGTTACAGGAGCATGCTATTAATATATAACACATCATACAACAATAGACATCAAACACAAGGTGAGAAATTTGTCTCTCTTCTACACCAATCTGCACACACACACACAGATGCGCACGCACCACACACACACACACAAGATAACCTTACAAACTGCACTATCCACCCAGTGTGAGAACTTAAAAAGGATGTGTCACTTCAGATTCACAACAACAGTCTTACACACATCCCCTTTCTGTTAGAGACTCACACACACAAATCTGTGCCCATAGTTCTTCTTCTTCACGTGATCTATCATTATGTGCTTGGTCTCAAATGTACACTCGCTCTCTCTCTATGTCTATTTCTCTCTCTCTTTTTACTCGTTGGTTGGTGTTTGCTGGTGCTGCCTGCTAATCGCTGATTATCTGCACCTGATGAGGTGCGGATAAAGGCAGGTATGAGGTCAGCTTTGCAGGTCTCACCACTTTTTGCTCTCTCGGTTGCAATGGTTTTAGCAGTGCTACCAAGGGATATAAAAGAAAACCCTTTTTTCTTAAAGCTCTGGCGTCAATCTCCACTTTATGTTGTGGCTTTTGAGCCACTATGAACACTTCTCATTAACATTTCAGTCACTTTAAAGGCATAAACAACCTACGCTGACAGCTACAGACGTGATGGAGTTTGGCCGCGTAATAGCAAGCAATACGT
>JAMQGT020006183.1:0-28442 GCA_024447675.2 Pterophyllum scalare | reverse complement strand
GTTCTCACCTTCCTTCATGCTAATGTTCTGTGGCTATTAATAGGAGCTCCATCCTGCCCCCTTCAGCACCTGACTCACCTTAACTGGCTTCACTTGAGAGAAAATGGACTCTGTATATAGGTGTGTGTGTGTGTGTGTGTGTGTGTGTGTGTGTGTGTGTGTGTGTGTGTGTCTGGGGTGTGGGGTAGGTCTTTTGGTATGACTAGCCATCCATCTTACCTCCTCAGCTCTCTTACGTTCCTCCATCCTTGTCTGCCTTTTCATTTCAACTCACCCTTGTTTTTCTCTCCATCCTACTAATTCTTCTCTCCTCTTTCCACCCCTGCCTTCACATCCACCTCCACTCTTTTCTCTTTTGTATTTCTTTTTTCATATTTCTGCTCCCCCTTCCCCACCTTTTCTTCTCCATTCTTCCCTCATCCTCATCTCCCTTCCTTCCCTCCTCCAGTCAGATGAAGTCTGCAGGGAGAGAAGAGCAGCATAGTGCTGCCTGTTAAGCAGCAGAGGACAACACATGTGCCGGCATTTCTGTGTGTGTGTGTGTGTGTTGTGGTGATGGTGGGGTGCAACTTTGTGTAATATATGATTTGTGTGTGGATGTGTGCTTATGACACTGAATGCAGTGAGTTTATGCACTGCAGAGCAGCTTGCAGGAGCTGCTGTTTATCACACTGTCTCTCCTTATCTTCTTCATGCTGTCTGTCGCCTCCACCCTTTCTGTTTTCAGTGTTTGTCCCGTCTATTCACATGTACACACACACACATTTCCACACACACATACCTGAGCAGAGCGTTTAAGCAGGTGTTGTCTTTTTGTCAGCTCCATCCATTAAACGTAATGGGTGTGTGCATGGAAACTGTTTTTTTTTCTTTATTTTTTAATGAAAAGGTGTATGTGAGAGGAGCAGCGTGCATGTGTCCTGTCTGCAACAGTTCACGTCTTCCTCTCTTTGCAGCAGCCTAATTAATGTCATCCGTCTCACTTACATTGACAGTGCTCCTCTATTCTCTCTCCTCTGTTGTCTCATCCATTCTTTTCTCTTCTTTCTTTCTTGTCCTTTATTTAACTCTTGCTCTTTGACCCTTTATTTATTTATTTTTCATCTTCACCTCGGTCCTCGCCTGTCTTGGTTCATCTTTTCTCTCTGTGGCACCTAGAGTAAACCATAGGTATGACTAAATATATTTCCAATCCAGCTGTATATTCCCTCTGTCTGTATAGGTTAAATGACAAGTAATGAAAAGAACCGTTGGATTTATCTAATGAATGCTTTTGAAACTCCAAATGAGGAATACCAGCAGGAGAATGTCAAGTACACAAATGGACAGAATTTTTTGGCATAGTTCTCAATTGCAATCAATTATTATTTTATTGTTTACTGGGTAAATGTTCTTTTATGGCTGCTTATGTTCACATATAGCATTTGAGAACCTGGATTAATTCACGCAGGCATACAGGCTAGCTGGTTAACCCCCTGACAGCCTCCAATCGCTAGGCAAAAATGTCTATTCCCCCACTGTTTGGTGTGTGGTTGCTGCATTTAGTTTGCATGGAAGATGCCAACTTGCCTGCAAACACTTGCCAACTACTCCCCAAGAAGGAATAAACTTTGTGATGCAAGCCGTAAACGTTCTCCTTCTAAATAAAGTTTTGCCTTAATGCTGCAACTAACACATTTCAAAAAGGGCAACTTCACTTTTAAGGCGAACTTTCTCAGTTTCTGGTTTGTGTCACAATCTTCAGAGTTTCACCACAGCTCAGAGAATAAAGGGTGAGTGTTGGTGTTGTTGGGTTACTGAAAAGTTTCTGCTTGACTGGGGCCTTACACAAACTGTATAACTATGTGTGTGTGTGATAGAAAATATAATTTGTTTCTTCCTCTTGTCTAAAATTAAAGACAGGAAATACAAAGATGGAAACTGGTGAGGGAAAGGAAAAAACTAAAAATAGAAATTAAATCTACTAAGCTCCTCTGCTTTGTTTCTCAGATGGCCTGGTTGATTAGGTGAATTATGTCACACTTTGAGATTTACATTATTTTTCAAGCTAAATGCATTCATAAGGTGACATAAGAGCAACTGCATGATTATTATAGTGTAAGAGAAGGAATCTGTCTGGATGAAAATATCCACATTTCATGGCATTTCTTTCCTTCCCCTGTCTGCTTCTGTATGACAGTCTGGTTCCAGTATAGCAACTCCACAGGTGGATCCCTCCACCTCCTCTTCTGCAGCCTCCTCTACCTCCACCACTACCACAGCGAAGGCAGAGGAGAAGAAGCTTTTATCTAAAGACTCCATCCTGTCCCTGTATGCAAGCAGCTCAGTGGGCAGTCAGCCGCAGAGCCAGCAACAGCCTGCTCCCGGACAAGGTAACACACACACACACACACACTTACACAGGAAGTTTTTTTTTTATTATTTATGGCAGCTTGATCAATTGACTTTAACTCTAGAGTCACATTTTTAATTCAAGCAGAATCACTCAAGTTTGAAGGTCCCTTAAAAACTTTTTAAATATCTTGCTGTAGGTATCAAATTTGGCAGAGGAAAAAAAAAATTGGCAGTTTTTTGTAAATCAGTTGTGAAAATTGCACTTTGATGTCACTGTAGCAACATGTTTGTCTCTTTCTTCTCAAGCTCATTTGTTTACTTTTTTTCTGAGAGCTTCAGCTTCACAGTTGGCTGAACTGTGTCAGTACCATGGCTTATAGATTTTGTTGGAAAAAAAATCACCTTTTATATTGTTTCCATCTGAACTTCTCTGCAAAAGATCAAGCACGGTGTTAGATTAGACAGGCCACAAAGCTGAAGCCCAGCTGCAATCCTGGCAGACCAGCTGATGCTCAACTGATGCTCTTATACTAGGACCTTCTCTTTAGCCTGACTGCAGGTGCTGCACATCTGCAAGCCACTTGGCAACCCACCTCAAACCGACTCCTCGTTTTCAAGCTGCTTCTGGCTTAATAAAAATTAAACTGTTCTGTTCAGTGCTGGGGATCTTGCTGTTTCCAAATATAAATTAACGCAGTAACAATTTTCTTTTGACTATAGTGGTTGTTACTGAACTGTTTACAGCTGCACTATGCATCACACCACACTACGGTATGGGGTTGGATGTTACCCACGAGAATGCTATAGCAGTGAACTTGGCATTGATTCTTTTTATCTCCTCAAGTGGCAACAAACAAGGTTGCTCTTTACTTTTTTTTGCCCCATTTATCTTTACTACATTAAGCCACTGGTTGCTGTGATTTCCCTGCCATGTAGCCAAGAGCTGAAACTTAGAGTCCCTAGAAAGACCAGGAGGATTGAACCAGGACCCGTCTTGTTGTGAGGAGACAGTCCTAAACACTTAATCACTGCACTACCTCAAATCAAAACATATTCACCATAAACTTTTTAAGAGGATGAAAAGGCAGACGGTCCATTTACAGCATGGAAAATGGTCCCCAGGTGGCTAGAAATCATTTAAAAGCTGCACCAATGGCTACAAATGAAAACAACAGTGATGTTCTGCTTGTGCTTATTTAGCCTGGGCAAAAAGCTGGTTTTTAATCTCAGATCTTAATTTCACAGCTGTAAAAGGGAGACTGGTAGAAAACAGCATAAACAAGCAGAGTTGTGGCTGAGTTTTGAGAACAGTCAGAGGCTGAGAGCTCACACCTTACCTGCATAGACTCACTGTATGTGTGTGTGTGTGTGTGTGTGTCCTGTAAAGCTGGTTTGTTAATCAAGAGAATTCTTACTTACTTACTCTAAGCCTGAGGACATCTTTACAGACACACATAGAGTGAAAATGAATGGCATTAAGAGCTTTTGGACCTCCGGAACTTTTTACACAGTAATTCCTGTAACTCTTGGAGGAAGGACCCCCTTGTTTGTGTCTCCACTCTGCAGAAACTCAAAAACTACTTTAGCTCCTACTTTGTTTTAAGCACTGTCAGGTCAATGGTAATTTAATAATTAAGATTATGATTTGATCTGGTTGATTGATGATTGGAGAAGATAGAAATTTTCACAATCCTGGATGTTGTTAAGTTTTGTTTAGAAAGCTGTCACACCCTTTGCAGTACCCATACACCTTCCACCAAAACGTGGTGTACAGTGTGCTTTTTTAACAGTCTTCTCATCTCTGGAGTCATCTCACGACCCTTCAGATGGAACTTGTGACCTTGTGATCTTTGAAGAATCATCCCCAGAATGGGAGCCCACATTTCTAATGACTACATGCTGCTTTTTCATTGCCACTGCAGAAAATAGTTTTTGTTACGGCAGGGATGTGGGAGCTGTTATTGTGGCAAAAGCAAGTGCATTTGGAGTATTGTGTAACTGTATCTTAATGTCTCTGTGTGTAATTAGATCTGTAAAGGAATCTTTAAATGCATACTTAGCAATCTGATTATACAGAGACACACTGAGATACAGTTACACACTCAACTGCAAATATTACTGCTACAGTAATAGCCCTACACAACGAACCTCAGCCATCACTATTTATATGGATTCCTGGACGAGTGGATCAAAGAGCTGAAATTCACTTTCCATTTAATTCAGTTATATTTATATAGTCCCGGTTAACAACAGCAGTCATCTCAAGGTACTGTGAGACAAAGACCTCACAGTATCAAATGATCTCCTATGAGCAGCACTTAGCAACAGCGGCGAGGAAGAACTCCTCTAAAACAGAGACCACCAGCAGAATGAGGCTAGAACATCAGCACATGAGAAGACGAGACAAAAAGAGGAAGGTAGAGACCAAAAAATACAAAGGATGAGATGCAGATTGTCGGAGAAAGTAGATAGAAGTTACTGACATGCAGTAGCCACATATAAACACATGCGAGTTAATCAAAAAGTTTTAAATCAGATCTTAAAAGTAGAGGGTGTCTGTGTCTGAACCCAAACTGAGAGCTGGTTCCACAGGACAGGCCGGACAGCTGAAGGCTCTACCTCCCATTCTACTTTTAGAAACTCAGGAACCACAAGCACATCTACAGTCTGAGAGTGAAGTGCTCTTTTGGGATGATATGATCATCGTAGAACTTTTTATGTGAAAAGAAGGCTGTGGTTTTTTTCTTCAAGACTAGTGGGAAATGTGGGAGTAATATGATCTCTGTTTTATTCCTGGTCTTCACTACAGGGTTTTAGATGAGCTTAAGACTTTTCAGGGTGATAATAAGGACTTAGAAAAGAGAAAATTTGACTTCTGCTGCCATTTCAGTTATCAGCAGCCAAGGGACAGGATACACAGGGAAGGTCCAACATTTATATTAAAGACCCTGCAATAATTACAGAGAAAACCCAATAAAAACGACCTCCTATGAGCAAGCACTTGGCGACAGTGGCAACAATATATATATATAAAAATATCTCCAAAAGGTGGGACTAGTTAGTTTCACAGTGAAGAGACATTTTCACATTCACATTACATTAGTCCAGCCTGAAAGTAACAAAAGCATGAACTGCATTTTCCGCATCGCTCTGATACAGGATGTTCTTCTTTTTATTATTATGTTTTTTTTTCTTTTGGGGGGGGGGTGCCTTTATTATATAGTGTAGTGAAGAGGAGATGGGTAAGCTGGGAGACAGAGAGCACACAGCAAAAGGCTCGGGGCTGCTGCATTTAGCCATGTGGCATATGGTTGCTTGCTCAACCTGTGAGCTAAACTGCTGCCCAAGGATGTTTTTAATTTTTATATTACTGTGCAGATTAAAGACTAAAGTGCTACAGTTTTTTTTTAATGCACAAGCCGGCGCACATATGGTTAGAAATGACTTCAAGGTTCCTTACAGTAGAAATATCTTGTAAATATAGCATGTAAACAAATACTACACATATACAGTGTCTCATAAGCTGTGAAAGACATAGAGGTTATAAATACAAGGGTGCACACTCAGACCTACAGCAGGTGTTTGCACATAAACAGACACGCACATCTAGACAATTTTACACATACACACACACATCAGAGGAAAGATGCATCATGAAAATGGAGGACAGTAAAGATGAAAGGTCAGCGTGCTGAAAACCAGCCACGTCTAGTCCACACTGCATTTACTGTGGTCCCAGTGTAGCAGTAAAAATAGTGGAGTGTCTGCAGATTCGCTTTCATCTCACAGTTTTTATGTGTAAAGACTGAGGCATCAAGAGTGAGTGTGTGTGTGTGTGTGTGTGTGTGTGTGTGTGTGTGTGTGTGTGTGTGTGTGCGTGTGTGTGTGTGTGTCGTGCGTGCGTGCGTGTGTGTGTGTGCATGTTAAGGTAGGCGGACGCTCACACGTACATCATACAAACATCAGCCTGAGCAGGTTTGGAGTGTGTGGGAAAGCATTAGTGCGGCATGTTTTCTGCTCAGTGGGAGAAAACAGGCAGCAGATTTGTACAGCAGGCACATGCATTGATTATAGTGTTCCATGTTTACACTGATGTATTAAGGATTAGGAACGGAGTGAAGGGCTTTCTGCTTATTGTCCTCTCTGAATCCAAATAAATGCTGATTGAGATCAAAGCCAGAAGAACCTTGCCAGGCTAATGCCCAGAAATCACAGACTTTCATCCTGCATGCACTCTGTGTGTGCGCTGGACCATGTGCACCTCTCCGTGCTGCAACAGTAAGGCTCTAAGTGCAGCCAACAATGATGTGATCAAAATGTCAGGCTATATAGATAGCAAAAAAATATTGCTTAGTCGGTGCAGTGATCTGCGGATCAGTTATTTATCCATGGATCTGTATCAATTTCCACTGTGGATTTATAACAGCTAAAAGACTAAAAACTGAGGCGTTATAAGAGTTGTGCTAAAGAGGATATATTATAATATGAAAGGAAAGGCTCTGTCATTTTCTGCATGCACAGAGCATAGCAAGGGGTTATCACAGTTTGTTTTTACCTGCCTTGTTAAAAGCATCCTTGAGGTCCTTCTATCCAGTGGTATCAACTAACTGTGCAGATATCTCTCTCCCTAACAACCTTTTCTGCTTCTTCTTGGGAGGTCCTGAAGTGTTGCCATGCCAGATTAACTATATAATCTCTCCATTGTGTTCTGGATAGAGGTCAGGCTCTCCTGGAAAACCTCAAATGGAAGTCACACAGGGGGCTTCCTGATCTGAAGCATGAGCCTCATCATCTGGTTTGTTTTAAAATGAAGGAACAGTGGCTTTTAGCCTGTTTCCAAGGATGTTTTCACACCTAGTACTCTGTACTGCACTTCGAGTATGTTTCAGCCAAAAGTACAGTACATTTGGTAAGCATGAAAAATTGTAACACACAGAATTTTGTATTCTTGTTGTAAGTGGTGTCCTTGGGATCATGCCTCTGGCTGTATCAGGGTGCAGTACGTAACAGGTGTGGAAGATAGCTGCACCAAGATTAGGACGTGTTCTTCTGAGGAGGATATAACTTCAAAATAATTCAACTGTCAGTCACTTGTTCAGAGTATACTTATTGTGCTGCTTTTCTACTCAAAAATCTGCATATGCGGGCAGATTTATGATCACATTTCTTTCCTTTTATGACATAAGTGGATTGTGGACAGGCATGTTGGGCCTCATACTGTCTGGGCTGCATGCTACCACAGTAGATTTGAAGTAAAATAATCAAGATAGAACTGATGTGCAGACTCTCTGCTTTAACTCAATGGTTTGAACAAAAATATTGCATTAAGCACTGAGGAATTACAGTCATTGTGCTACAGATTAGTCATACGTGATCTGGAAACGCCCGGAGTGTGAGTCTAGCCACAGTCGGGAGGAAGCCCACCTGTCAAATATGGTGGAGGCAGTGTTATAGCATGGGCATGATTGGCTTCCAGAGTGTTTATTGACTGCTGATAGAAGTGGCAGGATGAATTGTGAAGTGTACAGAGCTGTACTCTCTGCTCAGATTGAGCCAAATGCTGCAAAGCTGGCCGGACGGCACAACTGGATAATGTAATGTACTTGCATTTATATAGCACTTTTCTAGTCTTAGTATTCACTTAAAGCACTTTAGACTACAAGTCACTTTTTAACTATACATAAATGCAGCACTTTATCCTGTACTCTTCAAGCAGTTTGCTGTGAGGTGACAATGTTAACCACTCCACTGAAAATGACCCAGAGCATACTGCAATCATTTCAAGGCAAAGAAATGGGCAATTCAGTACAATACAGTCACCTGATCTCAGGCCATTAGAGCATGCTTTTCAGTTACTGAAGACAACACTAAAGGTGGGGAGACCCACAAGCACGCAGCAGCTGACGTAAAGGTCCTGGTAGAGCATCTCAAGGGAGAAAAAACACCTTTCAGTGATGTTCATGGGTTCTAGACTTCAGACACTCATGAACTGCAAAGGATTTTCATCCACCTATTAAAAAGAGTCCATCCATTTTCTTCAGTTTATCCTTTTCAGGGTCACGGGGTAAAAAAGTCCTTTCATTTAAAATTTTGTGAGTTTGTCCAATTACTCTTGAGCCCCTGACAAAGGGGTTTAATGTATGTATAAAAATGGCTGTAATCTCTCAACACTTAATGCAGTACTTTTGTTAAACCACTTGAATTAATGCTGAAAATCTGCATGTTGTGACTGCCTGGTTTAAAGTCCACTGTGATGCTGTAGAGAGGAAAAACTAGGAAAATCGTGTAATTGTCCAAAAACATATGGACAAGTCTGTGGTCACAGCTCGCTGCCAAATTTCAGGGAGCAATTCACTGTTTTTAGGCAAAACACTACAGCTTTAGACGACGAGGTGCTGGCATTACAGCTGCTTCAACCTTTGCAGGAAACTTCCTAAGCGCTCGCTGAAGGTCATCGTCTCATGAAGCCAACAAAATCACATGGTCTTTATGCTCAAACCAGACGCTCTCATCCCCCCTAGCTCATCGGTCACAATTTCTTAATAAAACATAAAGTCAAGAATCTGCCTTTCCCTATATCATCACATACAGTACTGCACATACGGCAACGCAGCACACTTTGGTGAATTGTTAGTGATATCACACACCTGAAATCCCAGTAAGAGCTCTTCACCTGCAGCTCTTCACCTCACTGTTCTTCTCACAGTGCCTTTTTGTTGTCGTTGGTGTTGCAGCGTTTTACCCTTCCTCCACAGGATGAAGTAGCACTGTATATACTTCTTTTGCTGGACTTTATGAATATTTGACTACCTTAAGGTGCTTATATTTGGATTTAGAAGTTTAGTTTCCACTTGCAGGTTTAGTTAAACATATGCTTACTGTTCTTATCTGTCTGTTTTGTCTTGCAGCAGGCGTGTACATGGGCCAGCCTCATATGCAGTTCACTCCACAGGGTTATGCCACAGCAATGGGTGGAAGTGTTCCACCCACCACCACCACCATGATGGGGGGAGGGGCCATGATGTCCAGCATGGCCCTGCCAAATGGGGGCTACGTGGGCATGCAGCAGCAGGGTGCAATGCCAGCCAACCAAGGACAGAACATGTACAGCATGCAGCAAGGACAGTGGAATATGGGCCAGGTAACACAAAGAGACTCAAATCTCTGTATTAAAGTGCACTGAGAATGGTGATGATTAACATTTAGCTCTCTGGCCACTCCAGTTACTGTGAATATACAGATTCCCACAGTGCTCTGCTCCACACTTCTGTGTA
Source organism: Pterophyllum scalare (assembly GCA_024447675.2). NCBI lineage: Eukaryota > Metazoa > Chordata > Actinopteri > Cichliformes > Cichlidae > Pterophyllum > Pterophyllum scalare. The sequence goes on along the minus strand of JAMQGT020006183.1, from coordinate 18,834 downwards.
GAGCTCAGTGCAGTAATGACCTCACCCCTTTAGTAAAAGCCCAAGAGGTGCAGTTTTAATCAGCTATTCAATCTTTTTTATAACCAAGGTTACTGTATAATAATCACGAGGGGTTTTTTCTTACATTCTGTCACATCATTTTTTTAATCTCTTTGTCCATAATTCTAACCAGAGCAGTACATTACTTAGTATGTGATATTTGATGCAGAGTTCTGCAAGACCTTTTAATACCACAGAGAATACAGAATGAAGTTTGATAAATATGGATAATAGATGAAAGTATCCACTTTTTTCTTCACTTTCTAGCTGCATATGTCAATAATTTGTAATTCAATGATGTTATTCAAGAGTGGTGGTTTTTCAGCCAATACTAAAACCACTGACTGTGTATGGCAGATGGGTGTAGCCACCATGATATCATCCACTGGTTTCCAGGTTTCATATTTTGAAGCCTCAATAATAGTGTCTTATCCACCAGCATGTTGGTTTTTTGGAGCCGCAAATGACCATATTTGGAGAAGTGGGTGAAATGCTAAGTTATCATGTAAGGCTAACAAGCTTGGTTTTGTAAACTGTAGAAGTGCAACATCACAGACACAGATGCCTCCTAATTAGTCCTGAGTAACATACTAAATAAATACTACACTTCCAGTCACCAAAACTGGAATACATATTTGGACAGGTTGTACCACAGAGCAAGCCATATTATGTCAGATTATTTCTATACCAACATTAGAGAGGTCAAGCTCACTGACTCCAGAGGCGAAGCCAAGCACACAGCTAACAACGACAGCTACCTCTGTTGTTACACTTGTCAGTCAAAGTGGCCTGATCCCTGACTTTAACATTAACAAAAAATACATGTGTGAGTAATTTAAAAAAAAAAATCACACTTCATTTAGTTTTTAGGAAGGAAGATGCCATCAAAACCATAGCCATTTTTGTAGCAGGCTGTAAACATGGGAGATAATGGAGTCTCAAATATGAGGAGTTGGACAGCTCCAGGCCCTGACATGATTCACACCAGCTGACTAAAGATACTAATATCATTCCATGAGCACCTGGCAGCACAAATGAACCAGCTTCTAATGAATGAGATTCACCCGGAATGGCTTACCAAAGGCTGGAGAGTCCTGATCCCCAAGGATCCCCAGAAGGAATCAGTTTCATCCAACTACCAGTCAAGGAATTGGCAGAAACACCAGAGGGGCAAAACACCAACTACTAATTCATTATTATCAGGCTGTCCTAAAAACTCCAAAATGGTCCAAAATGCTGCAGCTAGAGTACTGACAGGGACTGAAAAGAGAAAGCATATTTCTCCCATATTGGCTTCTCTTCATTGGCTCCCTGTTAAATCCAGAATAGAATTTAAAATTCTTCTCACATACAAGGTCATGAATAATCAGGCCCCATCTTATCTTAAAGACCTCACAGTACCATATCACCCCGATAGAGGACTTTTTTGCTCCTCTTCTGTGGAACCAGTCAGTTGCAGCAGATGACTGCCCCTTCCTGAGCCTGGTTCTGCCGGAGGTTTCTTCCTGTTAAAAGGCAGTTTTTCCTTCCCACTTTCACCAGTGCTTGCTCATAGGGGTCCTTTTTGACTGTTGAGTTTTCTCTGTAATTATTGTAGGGTCTTTACCTTACTATATAAAGCACCTTGAGGTCACTGTTGTGATTTGGTGCTATAAAAATAAAACTGAATTGAATTGAATTGAATTGAACTGGTAGGTAGAGCAGTCACTCAAGACTTTAAGACCAGACTGACCAACCTGTGCACTGCCTGGATTGATTGCAAGAAAGCCTGTAACTAAATGTGGAATGTGCAAAACAACGCAGCCAGATCATCAGCAAGACTGGCTACAGATACCGACTACGGAATGGAGCAAACATCAGCCACTTCCTGTACATGGATGACATCAAGCTGTATGCCAGGAGTGAACGAGACATCGATTCACTGATCCACGCCACTAGTATCTACAGCAATGTCATTGGAATGTCATTCGAACTGTGAAAGTGTAGTCGTATGGTAACTAAGAGAGGGAAGGTAGTCAGAACTGAGGGCACTGCACTACCAGAAGGCAACATTGCAGACATTGCAGACAGCTACAAGTAGCTTGAAATCCCAAAGGCAAATGGGAACCATGAAGCGGCTGCTATGAAAGCTGCAACCACCAAGTACCTGCAGAGAGTAAGGCAAGTCCTGAGGAGTCAGCTGAATGACAAGATCTGGGCTATGAACACCTACGCACTCCTGGTCATCAGATACTCTTTTGGAATAATAATCTGGCCAAAGCAGAAGCCACTGACATCAAAACAAGAAAGCTCCTTAATATGTTTTAATATGTTTTACCCCAAATCCAGCACCCTGAGACTGTATGCTAAGCAAACGGAAGGAGGCCGAGGACTAGTGAGTGTGAGAACCAGTATCCTAGATGAAACAACAAAGATCCATGGGTATTTCAGGAAGATGGTGGCCAACTGATCATGTTCTTAGTTAATACCTCAGATAGCAGAAACCTGAGAAAGAAGGGGAGCACGAACAGAAACCATCATGAAAGGACAGGCCCCTGTTCAGCCCTGCAGACTGAAGAAGTGTAGCTTACCTAGTAGAGTATGCCCCATGTACCGAAGGCTTAAGACCAAAAATAAATCCATCCCTCTATCTATTTTTATCTGCTTATTCAATTCAACATTGCAAGGGCTGGAGCTTATTCCAGATGCCATAGGGCAAGAGGCCGAGTACACCCTGTACAGGTCACCAGTCTGTCGCAGGACTAACATTGAGAGATATACAACCATTTGCACTCACATTCACACCTATTGGCAATTTAACTGCATGTCTTTGGACTGTGGGAGGAAGCAGGAGTACCCAGAGAGAACCCACACAAACACAGGGAGAACATGCAAACTCCACACAGAAAGGATTGGGCCAGATGGGGGATTCAAACCCAGGACCTTCTTGCTGTGAGGCAAAAGTGCTAACCGTCACTGTCACTGTGCTGCCTCCAGAAATAAAAATATTTTAAAAATCAGACATTCCTGCTTTAATCATCAGATGAGCTTAAAACAAAAAGCTCAGATAAACTTTTGGGTTTGACCCCTTTTTGCTTTCAAAAATGTCATAATTCATGGCATAGATTTAACAAGGTCCTGGAAACATTCCTCAGCATCATGCAGTTGCTGCAGATTGGTTGGCTGTACACCCATGAGGCAAATCTCCTGTTCCACTACTTTCCAAAAGTGCTCTTGTTGAATTGAGAACAGGTGACTGTGGAGGTCATTTGAGTACAGTCAACTCATTGTCATGTTCAAAGAAATCAGTTTGAGATGATTTGAGCTTTGTGACATTGTGCATTATCCTATTGGAAATGGCCATCAGAAGATGGGCACACTGTGGTCATAAAGGGATGGACATGGTCAGTAACAGTACAGTAAACAGGCACAGTTTACATCAAATTCTGGCCCTACCATCCAAGCATTAAAGCAGAAATCAAGACTCATCAGATCAGGCAGTGTTTTTACGAACCCTAAACCCTAGAGATGGTTGTGTGGAGGAAATCACAGTAGATCAACAATTGCCAAAATACCAGACCGTCTGGCATGCATGCATGTATGTATGTTTTTTTGTTTTTTTGTTTTTTTTTTATGGGTGACTTTGTGAGGACATTCATTTACCTAATGCATTCACTCATTTCTTGCAACACTTAACAGAGGCCAAAGATAAACCTGACTCTGAAAGTCTGAACCCTCAAAGTCGCCTCTGTTCAAAATATGATAACTAACCAGTGTCCTCACCCCAGTCTATGAAAGTCAGTGCTCCTCACAAACACAGATGTACAAGTGCATGAAAGCAGGTGTGTGCATGCGTGTGTGTGTGTGTGTGTGGGGGGGGCATGCGTGCTTGTGCATTTTGTGCAGTAGATGGAATGGTGAGCTGATGAGTGCTTGGTTAGCTGACACATATGCATTACTCAATATACACATACAGTACCTACACACATCCTCACTCACAGCTCTCAGGTGACCAGATAAGCGAGCAGCACTGCACCAAAGCACATTCATAATAGATAAGACTGAATGGAAGAAAGAAGGGGGGGCAGGGGAGTGAGTCAGGGATGTGGAAGAGGGTGAGGAATTGTGAAGTGAGCAGGGACGTGGGGAGAGAGGGCATGGAGCGTTTAGGAACAGAAAGGAAGTTAAAGAGCATTGGGTAGAGGCCAGGGAGTGGAGCTAAAGGATGGAGAAACCCCAACCCCTGCCTCCAGGCTCTGATATGACAGAATAACTCTGTTTTTGCTCTGATGAACTCAAACAGTAACTCCACTCTTCTGTTTTCTATCTCAGATGACCCAGCAGATGTCAGGCGTGGCTCTGAGTGGTGGAGGGCCTGCGCCAGTCACTTTCAGCCAATCAGGCGCTCCTGCGGCCGGTTGGCCCACAGCTCCATCGCCAGCTTCAGGCCAGACCCTGAGCACTCAGCTGTGGAAGTGATGAGGACGGGGTCCAGAGGATAAGGTGGTGATGGTAGTGGTGGTGGTGGGGGAGTGGAGGGCAGTCACATGGCAACAAAACAGCCATATTTGCCTCCAACTCACACATCTTCTCACAGCTCTGATTAAGGAACGCACAGCGAGGGCAGTCTGTCTGCCCTAAACGCCCCTCCCAGACCCAACACACCTTCACCGCAGTTCCTTTAAAGCACCAAGATGACATCACAGTGGATGAGTGTGGTTAAAAAAAAAAAGAAGACTGGCAAACAGTGATCTTGCATCTTCATTTGACTTCCTCTTCTTTTGTGATTTCCTTTTGTTGTTGTTGTCTGAAGAAGACAAAAACAACAGAAGAGACTGAACTGAAAGCTGCTGGAGCAACAACTCCAAGTGTCTGTAATACTAAAACAATATAATTACTGAAGTGGATAGTTAGTGAGTAGTCTCTCAGTACCTACAGTAGATATGGCTATCTTGTGGTTGGTCTATGCTACCTGTCCTCTCCCTTCTGTCTACACTGTATATTGTATTATAACTGTCCTTCTTCCTACCCCTCCCCCATCCTGTAGGGCAAGCACAGCCTCGTAGCAGATAATCATCTGAGCAGTACTCTTTTTATGTGGGGGAAAAAAAAGTGAACCTCCTGCTTTTTCAGAGGAGAGGTCGATGCTTCAGCTCGGGAAAACTTTGTTCGGTTCAAGTGTTTTCAGTCGCTGCTGAAATGAGGTCTCACTGACCTGCTAATACAGTAGGTGTTTTGCACTGATGATCAAAAAGTTCAACCTTTTTCTCTCAAAAACTTGTGAAGTCAAGCTGCCTCATTACAGTCTCTGCAGGTTCAGCTTATTCCCACAGCAGACAGTGCACTGATTATATACACCAGTGGTTTCTATTTGTGGGGAAACCACTTTCATGCACTTCACAATAAATCTGTGAGTTTAGACTTTTTTTTCAAAAACTAAAAACAGCTTAGTGGAACAAATTGTTCAGTTTACATTTCCTTTCTATTTTATGGATTTTATTTTGATACTAATACTGACTATGAAATATTATATGATTATATAGTTAATACTTTGATTTAAGCTTGAGGAATAAAAGGTGAGCTCTGCTTGCAGGGCTTTCTCACATGTAATTTAAACCTACCGTTTTCCCCATGCATACATAGATTTGGATACATACTGTACCTAATAAATTGATGAAAAGACTGATACCGCCCAGATGTTTGTTGTGAAGCCTGAAGCTAGGACAGAGTTAGCTTAATTTAGCATTATAAAAGAAAGATGTGGCTTTTTTCTAATCTGGTACAGTTTGAAGTTATAAAAAAAACTACTAACATCTCCAAAGTCCACCAAAATGTCTAATCTCAGTTCATACAGTTTAATCTGTAAATGTAAATATTTCATCACAGGTTTCCCAGTTTTTAGCTTTTATGATGTTACTACACATTAGCTGCTCATCGAATAATTCTAGCTAAAAGTTAAGTGTAGCTAGCTACACATCAATATGTGCAGATTATATATGTGTATATATATATATATATATATATATATATATATATATATATATATATATATATATATATATGTATGTGTGTGTATATATATATATATATATGTAGTTTAACTTTACAAAGCTGTTTCAAACCCTTGCTTTCAGCCGGTTGCTACATAGCGCTAGGGTCGTTCTTACACACAGGTGCTAGCTAAAAGATATTTCCCAAAACTGGTCACTGACCCATCTTTGAATTTATTATTGTACTCAGTTATCCAACTACATGACGGAGACAGACTCCAATAACTGCACTTTTATCTTTTGTACCGTAGACATACATCTCTTCAACAGACAGAAGGCATTAGCACAGGTCAGCGTATAGCTATTTAACAGAGCTAATGCTTTCTTTGATATGTCTTTGATTACTATATGTATTTATACACAAAAACACATAAATGTATAGACGCACATCTCATTACCCAATACACTTTATCAACAGAAGGTAAGCCAGTCCCAGTTGCTCAGACTGCTGGCTGGTTAAAAACAACACAAACCTTCAACAAATGTCCGACATTCCCTTTAAGTCCCCGGTCCCCTGGGTGCCTTTGGTAGCTTTGCTGTAATGTTTTGAAGTGTTTTAGAACTAAACAAGCTAAATTCAGTTGAGGCTGGGTTCCAACTGGGTTAAGATATTCCTTCTTGTTAAAATGTGTACTGTCTCCCATGCGCCTTGAGGGAAATTAAAGCAACAGTGGAATCCTGGAATCACAGCATTATGTCTAACTAGCAAAGCACATACTGTATCAGTGGTTGGTTTTGGTTCTGCCTCTCAGATCTTTGTTAGGCAATGGCAGATAGGAGAACTGGCGGTTCAATTCCAACTTCTGGATAGGAAATTTAGCTTTTTATTTGAAATTCTGAACCAGTGTGACACCCAAAATGTTTCTCTTTCCATATATGATACTATAACCGTATGTTCTTCCATCTGCCATCTTTATTGTGGTGTTTTGTTGTGTGCAGTACAAGAGAAGCACAGTTAGTCTGCAGCAAATAAACCTGGATGACCAATCAGAGAGCCAGACTGGCAGGAGGAGGAATGGGACTGGACAGTGCTAGAGAAAAGTGGACCTGTATGAAAATCCTAGATGGGTTCCGTCATCACTGTCCAGTTCTCCTAAGAACACATAAGTGAAGTACACCAACACACACACGCACACAGGTATGCACACAGATCACAATGCCAAGTGCCGATGCAGAGATTCATGTCTGTACAGGGTCCCTCTGCCATGCAATAACTGTAGCACTGTGTGAGAACACCACTTATAACCATGTACTCCATCAGCCTAATGTCCTCCAGGTTTATTTCCAGTGTGTTTACATTTTCTGGTGCCTAGTACAGAGGAAAAAAAAGTGTTTTGTGCATTAAAACTGTAAATATACAGAAAATGTTCTGTGTTCATCTTTGTCCAATGGTTTTATCATTTGAGATCTTTTAGTTTCTGCTTTTTTCTGTTCCCTGTTTTATTTGGAATAAAAGTTGTTGAATCCTGGATAGAATCCTGTTTTTATGCACATTCAGTCCCCTCTAAACTTCAGCGCTCAGGACGATGCTGCCGTCAGGAAACGAGTTCTTTACACATCAGAACCATGAAGGTGGCGTTCTCTGTGTTGTGCTGCTCATATGCCAACTACTCCATTTCTTTTCCTTTCTCTGCTGGGAGATGGGTTTTCTTTGTTGTCAGCCCACAGATGCTAGATTATTGATGGCTGCTTGTCAGGAGTGTTGTTACATGCTACTTGATGTGGGCCACTTCCAAACTTCACTACATTGCTCAGATACACAGAGGAGAAGACACACACTGTCGCTTCATTAGATTTATATGATCAGTTCATTATAATTAAATAGCATTTAGGCATCAATCGACCTTTACAGCATTAACTTTGAGACATTCGTGTGATTTAGTTTAAACAAAGGAGACCAGAGTCTGATTGACAATTTCACAAGCACCAGTCGAAGTCGTTTTGACTGTTGGGTTTTCTCTGTGTTATTGTGGGGTCTCTACCCACAATACAAAGCGCCTTGAGGCGACTGTTTGTTGTGATTTGGCGCTATATAAATAAAATTGAATTGAATTGAATTGAAAGACATTGTTCTTCCAGAGAAAATGGAGCTAAAACTTTGATGACAAAGGGATAGAAAGGATTCCAACACATTTATATGCATATACAGTGCTTTTGGGGGCATTATGGGAAAAATAGTAATGGTTCTGTAGTTTAGGGAATATACTTTCTCCACTTTCCAAGAGTGAGGTGAGAAAATAATTAATTACAGAGCTTGAGCTATGTTGTGGTTAGACTAGCTTAGCATAATAACTGGCAGAGAAGGAAAACTGCTAGCCTGGCTCTTTGTAAAGTTTAAAGATACCTCTCCAAACACATCTAAAGCTAATTATTACACAGCTTCTACAATGTTTAAAACATTAATAAATTATAGTGGGAGCTGTAGCATTTCATATCAATTATAGTAAGCTTGCTAGAATGCTAGTCGGATACTGGTCAAGACTCCTTAAAGAACCAGGATAGCGGTTTTCTCTGTTTACTTGCCATAAAATAATTTAACGCAGGAGCTTTGGAGGTATTTCGGGTCATTACTTTGTTTATTCTTTTGTTATTTTGTCCCACCTTCCAGTCTCTACGCCGAGCTAACTTTATGCTAAAAGCCTTCTGATACCAGTTTCCAGCACAGGTATGACATTGGTAGCAATCTTATCATATTAATGAATAAAATGCAAACAATGATGTGTCCCAAAATGTAGGGATTCAGCAATACCATCTTTATCAGACTTATATTACATTGGGGTACTTGCCAATACCAAGAACAGACATACTAAATAGCAGAGTTCTAACAAATGTACCCTGAAACATGACCTAAAACATTTTCAGAATGCTCCATATCGTCATCAACTATTGTTAATCACACCTCGATGCCATTAAACTGACTTTGATCCGCTGCACAGTTAAAGAGAACAAATCTTTGTCTAAATAGAGGTGAAGTGATGAAACTAAGGGCTAATGTTCTTTTTTTTTAACAAAGTTGTGCTGCACTGGTAGGTTATTCTGATGTGTTGTTGGCTGGGAATATTTAATATATATTAGGGCAGCATTACACTCAGCAGATATCAAAATCTGCTGAGTGTAACCATCTACAACTATTGGATGGTCATCAGTGTAAGTGCTTCAGTCATATTTAGAGACTGGGACTGTTGTCTTGCTTTCCTTACCGCTGGTTCGCATTGGCTCTGCAATAGATTGGCGACCTGCCCAGGGTGTACACTGCCTCTCACCCTGTGACAGCTTGGATAGGTCTCAGCCCTCAGTAACCACTTTCCTGATGAGTTTGCGATCTCAATCACAAATTTTAAATCCTTTTCAACACAACACAATGCTTATTTATTAGTTTCCACAAACAACAATAAAGCACAGTATTCTTCAGGGTGGGCCTGCTTTGGGACCGAAAGGCAGCTACTCCATGAGCATGTAGTGTCCCGCGGTTTCACAGCTACACTTGTGATGTCTGGTTTCAAAAAGCTGATGACAGCCAAAACGCTGAGCCCGAGGTTTTGGCAACAGCTCGGAAAAGGTTAGTGTTGCTTTAAGCGACAGCCTGTAGCTCTGAGTAGCTTATGAGTAGCTACATGAACATAGTATCAGACCAGTAATCAATACTGGTATTGGTATCAGTGCATCCCTACAAAAATGTTAGAAATTCCTTTAACACTGGGAAACCTTAGCATTACAACACCTCTGTCGTAAAATACAGGCAGCTACTAATCATCCGGTCCACAAGCGTTTTTTTTTCCAGCAACTGTATCACAAGGTCATAGTTTTAATACGGATAGTGAAATGTTAATAATGAAAAACAGTGTATCAATGAGTCGATGTGTCTTGCATGGCACTTTTCAGTTCAGCAACATGATATGTTACATTTACACTGGAGATTTTACATCAGCAGGCTGTGGATGTGAGAGAATGAACAGTCCAGGTCATTCCAGTTTGTGAGATATTTGGTGCTATCCAGTTCTCACAAAACAATGTTTGACAGACAGCAGGGAGTCTTAAATCATGCAGCTCCTCAGAGTCTGTGTCCATCAGCAACAGGCTGGATTAACCCGAAAGGCAGAGCAAGCAGAGTGCTGTTATTAGTCTCAGCCAAGAGGTGATGCTTCAGCCGCAATCACACCTCCATGACCACGGTGTCCTTTCGATGTTTGGGCTCATTTGCGAGATGTGGTTTCTCTGTGCGAGTGTGCCAAACCAGCACCTGAAAAAGAAGAGGAAGAATTAAAAAAATCTGCTGACAATGAAAGACAAGTGCACTAAAAAAAAAAAACAGTGATGTGAAGCACACTCCTGTTGATGGTTTCACGCTAAAAAGAATACAACAGCAAGCCCTCAAACAGATAAAGAATATCTTTATCACCAAAGTGTTACAAGATATGGATGTGGTGCCACCAATGTTGTGGTTAGTGATAATATTAAAACGTAAAAATGAAGTTGAAGAAACCCTAATGTATCTTATTAGCCCACTGTTTCCATTACAAGCTGTCTTACTGTCATATTTCCAGCAGAAACCTTCACAAAATTTGACTTGGACTCGATCCAAAACAGATATTTGTAAACCTAATAAGCCCTCCAGCTAAATAATCATACTGGTCATTTGTTCTCTGCCCATCTGAAACATTTGGAAGTGTAGCCTGTGTTGAGTGGAAAATAGAGTGATGGTGGCACAAACTCATCCCGCTTTCAATTGGAGGTCGAGTCTTGTCAGGCACCATTTTTAAATTTCACTTTGGTTCTCTATTTACTTTCATTTTCAAATCATTAACTGTTTGGGCAAAAGTATAACAAATTTTTCTGCAGTTCCTCTAATGGCCACTTGGGACTGAAACTAAAAGTGAATCAATCCCCATAGGCTACCACATTAAAATGCCCAACTACACTTGTGAGGCCATCTTCATCTTTTATATACAGTTGATGGTTTGGTTAGGTTTAGGCACCAAATCTGCTTGGTGAGGAGTAGGAAAAGATCACAGTTTAGCTTAACATACATACAGCATGTGGCTTGAGCCACTATTGAGAAAGAAGGTGTGTAATTTTAACTGCACAGATCACTGTCCTCCTGTGATTGGTTTATGATCAAAGCTAATAACTTTTAATGCAAAGGCACGCTCTGGTGTCAGTAAATAGCCAACATACTGGTCTAAAGCTAGTGTGCAGTTGTATTTCCCCTCATTGGAAATACATTTTGAAGCTTCAATCCTTGAAGATGCACTCATGAAATGCCCAGCGAGTGAAAAAGACTGCTGTATAATTGCATTGTATCTTCCTGCTGGTGAATTTGATGGTGTCAGTGCACTGGGAGAGACTCCACGGGCAGGAAACAGTCTGACACTTCAACATGGATCGAATCAAAAGCGGCGCACACCTCACTGCAGCTGTTTGTCTTGTCTTTTCAGTCAATTTCACAGCAATATATTGGTGAGAAAACACTACAATACATGCAAAGATTGATATTTTCCTGGAGAGGAGAACAAATTCCATTCCACACAGACTCAAGTGAGGTTATTTGGAGGGTTTCTCCCCCTTTTTTTTTTTTTAGAGCTATAACTAATGAGCCCATAATTCAAGTGTCCCCAAAACTGCACACACAGTGACTCACAGAGGCATGATTTATTGCTGGCTGTGGACACTGACATTGTTGCTGTGCTTCTTCAGGTGGTACGTGTCACTTCCTGCACACTGAGCTGCTAATTGGGCCGCTTTGCATATCTAACGAGACTAATGTAGCAGCCACTAAAATCCCGCTCCAGAGCTGTAGGGAAAATGGTATCACCAATTATGCAGCCAGAGTGCCCTCACTGTTCACCTGCACTTTTTTTCCTCCCAGTCTGCTCTCTATTTTCCTCATTCATCAAGTCCACTTTCTCTCCTATGGCTTTACTCCTGGTTTTACCTCAGTCCTCTTTCCTGCTCTAGCTTTCATTTTCACCCTCAGGCAACTAGGAGACAAAAAACAGCTTTTCCAGGTTAGAGAGCTCTGTCCTTTTTTTTTTAATAGCACAAGGAGAGGGTGGGCCTGTTTCTACCTATCAGCAAGAAGAACCTATATAGATGCACTTTTACCTTAAAGGGGGCCAATAATGCTTTTTCCTGTTCAGTCAGTTGTGTCACTGCCAACTTGCTTAGTTGCTTGGTCTCGTGTTTGGAGGGCGTAGACACTGCGATGTCACCCATTGGTTTGGGACTCAGCAGTAGCCTTTCGGCTGCCACCATGTTAGTTGGAGTTTGGTTAAAGGTTGGATGCGTGCTATGTGGACAAACTGTACAGGCGCGTCACACAGACACACATGCCTGCTTGTTCCAGGATTTTGAGTTTTGTTCTAACATTTGAAATCTAGTCAGTTAGTGTTTTATATTTAAATTGGTTCCTTTGTATTGTGCTTTAGTTTGTTCTTCAAGCTTTACATTCAGGTTTATTTGGTGTTGCTTTATTATTCTGGAGCTCTTAGTTTTGTATCAGTGTTAGGTTGTGTTTTGATTCCAGTTTGTATCTCCTTTATTATTTTAGGGTTTTTAGTTCTAGCGTTGGTCACCGTTGATGGTATTTTGGGATGCTGTGGTGTTTTTTCTTAGTTTTTCTGTCCTCGTCTTGTTTTCATTTCAGAGTAAACACATTCTAGTTTGAGTTTCTGCTTAGGTTTTGTGTTCTTTTACTCAGTTTGAATTACTGTTTTTATTTTCATTATTCTATCGTGACCTTGTTTCCTTATTGAGTCTCTGGTTTCTGTTTACTTTGTGTTTTTCAAGGGATTAGTTTAGTTCTTTGTGTTTCGCAGTTTGTTGAATTTATAGATTGGTGTCATTGTCCTCCCTCTGTCTCATTCCTTACCTCTGTCCCTTTGTATGTCGGTGTCCCGTTCAGATTAGTCTGCTTTGATTAAATCATGCTTTGTTTCATAGGGGTTTTTTTCAGTTTCATCCAGTTTTTGTGTTTAGTTTGTCTGTCTGCTCCTGATTCTTTGATTGTGTTCAGCTGCATCTCATTTATCCCCTGTGTTCAATCCCCCATCAGGGTGTGTATAAATAGTCCTGTCATTCCTTACTTTCAATGTTGTATCACCCACATATGCTGTGTATCCTTGGCTATGCAACTCCTGTGTTGCTTTGGTGTCATGTTCCTGGTGCTTTTTGGACTTTTGAATTCCCTGGCTTGTTTTTGTCTTGATGCACGTTCAGTCATCCAGGTAGGAAAATCCCACAAAGTTGATTCTGTTTATTTGGACGTAGCATCGTCAGTGGGAGAAAAAAGCTACATCCACTTGGATGAATGATGAAAACACTACACATCCAGATAAACAGGCTTATTGTTCCTCCCATTTAATTAAGAGAATTTTTTTCATCTGGACAAACGGCACCAGGTCCTGCACTTGGGTCCTAAAAAAGAACTATGCTCCACATTGGCAGACTGTGACCTTTGCTAAGTAATGGACTAAGAAAGTAACAATTCCATTCAACAAAGTTGAAGCACAAACTTTGTGGACAGCTTGTAGCACACAGCAAGTATTAAAATGCTCCAACAGGCACCAACACAGTCCAGAGTTCCAGTTCAGTGACTCCGTTAAGCGGAAGTGAAACCTAACAGCTGCCTCTGTTGGGAACGCCTATCAATCAAAGTGGCCACGCCCCCAAATCCAACTTCCAGGTGGGTAAGTTTAAAAAAAAAAAAAATCCTTCATGGAGGGGGAACTATCAAGAAATACCTCTGTGATGTCACTGATTTCTAAAAACCATTTACAATGACTGTGGGAAAGAAAATATTTGGCATGTATTCCATCAAAAGTAAGCTATTGGTGTTCTGTACAGGAACCAGTGGGAACTAGAGTCACGTTGAACAGGTAATCACAGCTCTGCAGGGGAAAAGTGTGAACTCATTTTGGATTCAACACCATACTGTAGATGGATTAAAGTAAGGCCGTCTGCTTCTTATAAAATTCACTATGAATAAAAGGAAGAGCGTCAGTTTTACAACTCAATTTGGAATTTAGCTACATGGAGTGTATTTAAATTACACTGAACAAATTGTGTATTCTGTCTCTATTTTCTGTCATATGTACACTGTTGGCCAACATGGCCAAAGTTCAGATAATGAGGTCAGTGTATGCTCAAGTACTTCCTGTGAGCCAAAAACTCTTCAGTGCTCTAAAGGCTCACTTTCAGACATCTGTATGATGACAAACAGAGCAGATATCCCCAATACTGTCTTCTCAGGCATAAAGCTCCACCCACCTGCTATTTAAACAGCCAATAAGAAGAAACCTGACTTAAAGAGGTGTAGAAGCAGCTAAAATGAGGTGTTGCTTTTAAGAATCACATGAGTAGTCTAAGAATAAAATTTGTGGAGGTGTAAATGCACATTTCCATTTCCTCTAATGATCTGAACTTAATCTGTGTAAAAGAAAGTAACAACTCCTGATAAAAATCATGGACAAATCTACAAAATGGAAACTAAATAAAAAATTACACCAAGCACTGCTTTGGATGGAATTTGCTTGTTACAGATTGGAATTGTATTTATCGAGACCTTTTGTCACTTGCTTTTTCCACTGTCTGAAAGATTCTCCATTCTCTGTACCTACATTAAATTGAATCAGAAATATTCCTCACTGGAACAGGAGGGAAAAATGCACTCCTAATTTGTAAATGCACTCAAGATGCTTTAAGGATTGTGTCACCAAAACCAGACCAAGAAGTGGTCAGAGATGCATTTAGCCACATTAAAGCCACTAAAATGAAGTTAATCAGAAAAGTGAGAGCCATTTCTAATGAAATAGACAGCAGTGCAGTCTTTCACCCCGTGGCAGCAGACCTCCCTGGGTCCCGTCAATCAATCTGTCTATGGATCCTCTTTTGTCTGCATAGGCTTTTACCCTCCTCATCCTTCTGTTTTCTTGAGCTCCTTTCCCCCCTGTGCTATCATCTGTCTCCATCTGTTCCCGCCATCCCCCCTCCTTTCTTGTCCTGTCACTGCTGTCTGTTACCATTACTCTCCCGCTCTAACTACATTACAGCTCCTGACAGTCGTCTCCAGATACTGACCCAGCCGTCAGATGAGCATTTCTGGCCTACATTGTCAAGGTCGACATTCAGGTTCTGTGATCTGATCCCAGATACCATCCTCACAGTGGCCAGAGCCTGGAGTTAGGGTGTGTCTGCTGGTAAAGGTATTAATATCTTTAAAAATAAAAATGAAAAATCAACTAATGCAGACCAGTCAAATCCAACCAAATCATGAACAAGGTGTAGTCAGCAGATGATTATAGTTCTGAGTGATCAATAAAATTATACTTATTAAAATCAACAGTTACCACTTGTATTCTGAGTCAAAGTCCTTCTAGAAACAAGCCTTACCACTTGGCAGCCAACCTGACAGGCACTTATTTGGGTGGTCTTTTTTTAAAGCATTATCTAAATTAACCACAATTTCAATGGCCAGTGGGTTGCAAAAACTCCATGTATAAAATCACCACCTCCTTACATTTGATTGGGCTCTGGCTTCACGTCAGCTAAAGATGAATGCTGCAGTTCCTCTAATAACTCTGGCTCTCGGATGTTGTGTCTGGAACCTGCTGGAGACACTCTTCCAGTTTCAGGGTTACAGCTCCTAATGCTCCTATTAACTCTTTGCCCACTTTGGACTTTACCTTCCACATCTGCTCCAGTTGTTCCTTCAGCCCCTGGTACTTCTGTTATCTCATGCTCCTGCTTCCTGATGTTGCTGTCTGCTGGGATTGCCACATCTATCACAACTGCGCTGTTCTGTTTCTTGTATACTGGTTGGCCAGCAGCTGCTTATCTGTCTGGAACTTAAAGTACCACAAGACCTTTGCCCTGTTGTTCTCAACCACTTTTGGTGGGATCTCCAATTGGGACTTGGGGACTTCTAGTCCGTACGTGGCACGGATGTTCCCATACACTATCCCAGCCATTTGGCTGTGCTTCTCAGTGTATGTGGTCCCAGCTTGCATCTTACATCTTGCTACTATGTGCTGGATACTCTGAGCTCATCACTGAGCTCCTGGCCAATCAGGCTCCACGGTGCTGGGCAGTGAGCACAGCGCCCACTAGAGGTTGTTGGGCCCTCAGGCCACCTTCATGAAGTCTGTTTTTGATTGTTTGGTCAGAGACAGTCACACCAGTGGCTGCTGGAGGTCATTTTCTAGCTCTGGCAGTTCTCATCCTGTTCCTCCTTACACAAGCGAGCAGATACCAGCCCTGCTGATGGGTTAAGAACTTTCTACAAGCCCGTGAAGCTCTCCTAGAGTAACTGTCTCCTGGAATCTCTTCCATGCTCTTGAGACTATGCTGGGAGACACAACAAAACTTCTGTCAATGGCACATATTGATGTGCCATCCTGGATGAGTTGTACTACCTGTGCAGCCTCTGTAGACAATTAGACAATCTCCTCATGCTACCAGTAGTGACACTGACCCTAGTCAAATGCAAAACTAGTGAAAATAAAAAGTCAGAAAAGATGAGGAATGTCAGTGGCCTCTACCTGTAAAAACGATTCCAGTTTTGGGGATTATTTCATTGTTTCCCCTCTATCGCACCTGCTGTCAATTTCATTAACACTGAAGCAGCTGAAACTGATTAACAATCCCGTCTGCTACTTAACGGACCAGATCAATATCCCAGAAGTTTAAGTGATTTGAGGCTAAACTCTGATTAAAAAGTGTTCCTTTAATTTTTCTGAGCAGTGTACAACTCAAGCCACGTTGGCTCGGATGTCATCTGGCATCAGGCGTTGAGGAATCAGGATTTATGCTAAGCTAACATGTGGTCACTCCTGCTATATTTTTCCCTTTACTCCTCATCCAACTCTAAAGGCAAAAAACCCACCTAGCTGCTATTTAAACTTCTTTTTTCAAGTCAGAAGAAACCTGGCTTAAAGAGCGATGGACCTTTCAGAATCACGCAGAGTCAAAGAATAAAAAAATGTGGAGGTGGAAATTAGCACAATAGTTTCCCTCTAATGGTTTGAGCTTAATTTGTATGAAAACATGACAGCTCCTGGAAAAAAAAAAAAACTATGACCAAATTGACAAAACTGAAAGAAAATTGAAAGTATCAACACTCTATTAGCAGTGATTCAAAGGCTTTGGATGGAATTGGGCTGATTGTTATTATGGCTTGGCATTTTATTTATTAAAACCATTTGTCACCATTTCCAGTGTCCAACCTTAAGCTAAAGAATTCAACCTTTTTCTTTATATTAACTCCCATTTAGCAAAATTCAGGGACTTCACATTTGTGCTTAAAACTGTTTTAAATGTAGCACTGTAAAAGGTTCATGCTGTGATTTAAGCCACTCTAGTTTAAAAACATGCGGCTTACAGAGCAGCAAAAATACATGTCCATAATATTTTTGATATAATTTTTTTTTTGCAAATAAGCTATATTACATGGTAATTTATTATTTTTACTTCATATTTTTTGCACTAATTATATTTTATTGATATTTCAAATCAAATATGATTTAATAATGTATTGAGTTTATGCCTTGTTATTTTTTCCTGAAGTGCTTCATGCTTTAATGTCACATTACATTACATTTCACAGCGTTGTGTGCAGGAAGCTCCGTGTTCTGCACGCCGACTGATGTCTCGTGTTTTAGCCGCACATCGTTGCCTTTATGAGCGATGATGTCACAACCCATTGCTATTGTAACTCTGACATGATAAATGCTGATATCACATCGTCCTGTCTGGGCTGTGCTGGCTGATGACTGATGATGTCACAGGCTGCTAATAACCTGTATTAATATTAGCGGCAGGGCGCCTCCATTAGTGTAATGGGGTTGATAATGATGATGATAGTTTCAACACAGAGCTGTCTGCAGCAGCAGCAGCCAGCAGTGAATGATGACCCAGCAGCTCCAGGGGGGGTCTTTATCCTATTCCCTGCAGGAAACATTTACCCATAACCCACCAGGGACTTACAGCTCAAAACTGTGACCTGCACACATACATACGCTGAACCACAGTGGTTAGATTTCAAATGTTTGTTAATTCCAGATAAAACAGCAGCTTTTGATATTTTTTCTAAATCTAAAAAGGTTTTGGATACAAGCATTAAGAAAAAAATAAGTTACAGAACGTTGTTGATGATACAACGAGTTGTTGGTTGATGAGTTGTACCATCAACAGTATGGTAGCAGGAAGATCTGAGAACTGTTGTGTGTAACATGCTGTAATGGTGAAGTGAAATAATATTAATAGAGTTAAAATAACATTGTAATATAATAAAATAATATAATAAAAGCTTGCCAACAAGTGTTCCAGTGAGCATAATGAGAGTGAGAGAGAAGCTAGCAGGGCCTCATTTGAGCTTCATCTGAGCTTTCAGTTGTGTCAATTTGTGCCAGTGGGGAAGTTGTGCCACCCCCTTTTTCTAGGGAACCATAGAAGAAATTTGTCATCTGACCACACATTTTTGAAGAGTCATCCATTTTACTCATCCTGTAAAGAAGAGAGCCTCATTGCATGAGAGATAAGCACATTTAACTTCAAAAAAATATTTTTTGCCTTACAAAGGCAAATTTCTATGTTGTGTCGGAACAGTTATAGACAAGTTTAAAAACATTTTACAAATGTTTTTCTGCTTTGGTAAGCTACACTATGAGTCTATACAGCTAGCATTATGCTAGCTCAAAACTGCTGGATGATGCACTTTTTCCAAAATGTTGGGGTTGGGGTAATTTGTGCCAGAGGGCCTGGGTTAAGTCGT
>JAMQGT020006181.1:0-14590 GCA_024447675.2 Pterophyllum scalare | reverse complement strand
GTGTATGTAACATCTACTCGTTCAGTTACGTATTGCTCGCTGAGCAATGCTAGCTAACTAGGTATCATAACAGTGTATCTGCGGTTGGGAGGGGCTCTGTCGCTACATTTAGCAACATTAAAGACATATGGAGGATGAAATAAAAGATAGAAGAGATGCTCCAAAATAATGTGATGAAAACAGGAGCTGTGGATGCAGTTTGGAAGTCTGAAAAAATAAGACTTGTTTTGCTTCATGATGGCACTGCCTCTGTGCTTTGGGCTTCGACTGCATGCAGGGCTTAGGCAGCTGCCCTGTGCCAATGTTCATGTTTTGAATGGGTGGTTTTACTTTACTTGTGTGTGCGTGTGTGGGGGGGGGGGTCAATCCATTGATGATATTAAAGTGTTTTTTTAATATTTGACATACTCCTGACAAAAAAAAATAAAAATGAAGCGATGTTAACCAACCTAAACCCACTTATGCCAAAGTAATACTTGTTTGTTTGCTTTTTTATGGTCACCTGCTCACTCTGTGAGCTAAACTGCCACCCGCAGATGTAATAATTCCATAATATACTGTAAAACTACCAGAATATTAAAAATTAAAAATTTGGGGTCATACCGCTTAGCACTAAATTAGTAGGATGAGTTGTTAGGATTTTTTTTAAAATTCTAACTGTATTCAGTTTACACAAGATGAAAAAGCAAAGTTAAAAATAAACACCAACTTATATCCTCATTTGAGTCCACAAACAGACCTGCAAATATGCATCCAGCAGACCACATGTCGATAGAGGTAGAATACAGTTTAGCTCCAAACAGCACGTCCGGAGGCCGATACCACAATGTCACCACCTACAACCAAATCAAAGCAAAATCTAAGGAGTAAGATCAGCCACACTAATTACCAAACTAACGAGAACATAACTGTTCTGCAGACTGATGGTTTTCTGAGGTGGGTTTTATACTTTGCAGTAACATCACAAAGAAATTCTATTGGCAGCACTGTCACTAATACTGAATGGCACATTTAAATCTGCCTCTGGTTTCCACTACAAGCTGTTCGCATTTTAACAAGCTGCTGCTTTGTCAGCCGCTCATTTTCCAAAGACTTATGAAAATGAGTTGTCTGGAGTGTACTGTGAGAGTAAAAAGAGTAAAATCAAACGCAATTATAGAACAGTTCCACTTCTCAGAGCAAATGTGTGGGCTGGCTGCAAGTAACTATGCTTCAGCTTAAAAATTGCAAAAGTTCACTTTAGTACAGTTAATTATGTGACTGCCTGCAACAGAGCAATTACCAGCTCGGCTTTTTATAAAACTTACATTTGTAGAGTTTCCAACTAGAATAGCATTTCATGTTTTTTCAACTAAAATTTCATTTCATTGGCAAAAAATAAATAAATAAATAACAGTGCTGTTAAGTCTTTGCCTCTTAAATGTGTTAAAACTGTCTTTTATATGGATTAGGACTGCTGATAAAGTAAAAAAAAAAAATCCCTATACCGTGTTTATGCTGCATGTACTAGATACAGTATGTAGATGTAATGTGGAACAACTGTGGGAGTCACAGAGTGATACAGCCTCTCAAATGAAACAATGTTACTTTAAACTCTCAATGCTTCAAACTCCGTTCCCCTCTAGGTTTTCTGTTTATTACATTTGCAGATCAGCGGTGTCACCCTGGGTCAACTTCCCCCACCCCCACGAGAATTACTTGCTGGGCCCTTAGATCAGCCTATCTAAGCCTCGCCTGTCATTTCGCTCAGAGTTTCAGCAATAACAAAAAAAAAATCAAACACCCTCTAAACCACATGCTGAGGCATGCTTCACTCCATTTCATCATTAATTAAACAAATTAACTTCAAGATAAAAGAAACAAACTGAAGCCTTCAACTGTGTGCACACATAATGAGAAAGTTGAAGGGAACGTTTTCTAGTTAAATGTTAATACTGTGCCATATTTGAACTTCCTTTTATATTTAGTTCTTGATGACATTTAGGTCATGTCAGTGCACTTCTCAAACAAAGCCTAGAAGCTTTCATTGTACTCATGTGGTTTTATTTCAAAACTAAGAAAATGTGTTTCATCACAGGATTGTGGACCGTTTATCTTGGATACCAATCCTTCTTGCAAAGCCAGGCTACAAGTCTTTGTACACTATTAATTTGGACAACATAAAAAAATAAATAATTTAAAAAACTCAATGAAAGGCTCATAAATAATTCCCTCACTTGTCTCTTTAAAATACAGAATGTGCCAAAAAATATGCTTCTTCACACTGGCCACACATGTTTAACTGGAACCATTCAGTTATTAGTACCTTCTGTAATAATGATGTACAACCTACCTCTGCTGAGTAACACCTCACAGGAATGCCAAATGCTCGAGCCAACCCAAAGTCAGCCAGCTTCAACTCCCCGTTCTGCAGACAGAGAAACAAATTCTTGTAAAGAAAACACTGATACACTAATAAGCACTAAAAATCAATGCATTTCACACAGCGTGTTATTGATAAGCTCTTTTGTGCTGGCTTTCACAAAGAAAATAAGTCAGTGTGCATCACACTTGGTTTTAACATAATAGAAACTGTATACTGCTGGAGCCCACGCAATAATGAATGTTTAACAACCACCAAGTTGAGGTCCTAATGTACCTAAACACTCACTCTGTTGATGAGGAGATTCTGCGGCTTCAGATCTCTATGAAGAACATTTCGACTGTGACAGAACGCAAGGCCTTTCAACAGCTGGTACATGAATGACTGCAGAGGAAAGCAAACAGTGGACACGGAACAATATTAACAATACACAGTTAATTCCAAATTTCAAAGCATGTAAATGGTAATCAGAGCTTAAACACAAAGCTGTCTACTGCAATATAAAGCCCACTTTAAAGCAGGCAGGCTCTTAGTTTAAATGCTCTTCATGTTTACATCTCACCTTCACAGTTTCAGGATCTAGATCCCCATTGCAGCTGTCAAAATACTTCTTCAAATCCTGCAGCCCATGGGAGACACACATTAGCCTTAGAAAGTACACATTAGGACATAGTGGGTCTTGGAGGATGACCATCTCACCTGATCACAGTATTCAAAAACCAAGGTTAACTTCTTGTCACTGTGCAAAACATCATGTAGTCTAAAGAAAGACAAAAGAGTTTTCTGTTGTAGTTTGTTGATGAAATGCAAATACAATAGGAGGTATTTAGCTCATCTGTCAAATTTACCTGACAATGTTTTTGTGTTTCAGTTCCTTCAGAAGACAAATTTCTCTCAGAGCAGAACTTGGCACCCCCTAAAATAATAATGATAAATAGAAAACAGCCTGCATTTAGCACTAGCCGGCTAACAAATCGCTAACAAACACTGTGACTATCGCGTTTTTTTTTATTAAGAACAAACCTCGTCGTCGTCATCCAACCTGACTCTTTTCAAAGCCACGATTTCGTGGGTTTCTCTGTTTTTTGCCTTGAAAACGGTCCCATAAGTACCTACGGAGCAAATGATATTCATTTAAGCCACAGATCCCGATGAATGGACGCTAAGGGCTCCTAATATTAGTTAGCTACATACCCGCCGTTAGCTAGCGTTAACACAGTAAAAAAGTGTCAGGTAGAAATCCTCTGGCTGATCTTGTAACTGTTGCGAGTAAAAACTTACAAATTTGCTTGCATGTGTTAACTGGGGCATTAATTAGCAAAGCCATATTGCTTACAGACTAGCTAACTTTAGCCAGCCCTCGACCTGCATAAATGCTAGATTAGCATGCTAGGCTAACTAATATTAACATTGGCAAAACAAAAAAACCAAACAAACACACGTGTGAAACTTACCCTCCCCGATTTTTTCAAGCTTTTCATATTTCTGCATGTTTGTCCAGTGAAGCCAGCCTTGAACACGCTAGCAAACCAAGGACTGAGAAAACCCCACACTGGGGTAAAACGATGTTATTGTAGCTAGTGTTAGCTTAAATCTGCCTGCACTTGCTGCTCCTCTTCGGATTGTATCCGAGCATGTCTTGTCATCAGCAGGCGGAACCACGAATTACAGCAACCTGGAAACTAACCAGATATGCTACTTTAGTAAGTAGTATTTAGTCTTTAGAAGACATGTTTTGAGAAAATGTTGTAAGTAATTGTCCCATAATAGCCCTCTCTTTAAAGTTGGCTCATTCAGAGATGTGCTAGTGCAGACAAAGTGATATCTGAACATGGTAATGTCTTAGATGTGATTCCCTTACTTAAGCGATCATTTCTAATGAAATCTCAACGTGCAGACTGATTCTAGGAAGCTGCGAGACTGTTAATTTCTTAAGTGCATTTCCCATATGGCCTAATATATGTGTTCAGTGGTGTAAACACAACTTTAAAGTGATATAAAATGTACCTCCTTTCATGGTGTGCTAAGCAAATAAGCCCATTATACAGTTAATGAATACTGATGGCCATTGTTAACTATTACGCAAAAATATGCCAGCACATACAGCTGCACCCATAATTTGCTTGAGACACAATTTTGCCTCTGCACAGCCCCACAGTGGATTTTAAACCAATCAGCATGAAGTGCTTGAAGTACAGACTTTCAAGGGGTTTTGCAAACATTTTACAACATTTTAAGAATTATAGCCAGTTTTATACACAGTCTCCCATTTTCAGAGGCTCAAAATTAATACAACAATTGACTGACAAGCTGCATCATGGCCAGGTGATGTCTGTTCCTTTGTTATTTCATGACAAGTGAAGCAGACCTGTCTATACTTGATTCAAAGTTTTGAATTTTTATTTTTTAGTTTAGCTTTTCAGTGTACTTTTAAACATGAGACCCAAAGAGATGTCAGTGCAAGTGAAGGAGGTCATCATTGGGCTGCAAAAGTTAAGAGTGGCCAATTTGTTTCATTCTCAAAAAGAATGAATGCAGTCGCTAGCTCAGCAACACCAAATGTCATGAAAGATCACAGAAGACAACTAAAGTGCATGACAGAATTATTTCTATGGTTAACAACTTCACAACATCCAACCACATCAAGAACACTCTTGAGGTGGTAGGTGTGTATCATTGTCAATGCCTTATAATCAAGGGCACCTTTGTAAATGGAAAAATAGAGGGTTTACAACAAAATGCAAATCACTGGTTACAAGAACAGGAAGTTCAGATTAGACTTTACCAGAAAACATCTAAAAGAGCCTGCACAGTTCCTTAGTTACTTGAAACTAAGATTAACTTGTAGCAGAATGATGGACAAAGTACGGCGAAGGAGAGAAACAATTTACGATTTGAAGGATAACACATTATCTGTCAAACACTGTGGAGGCAATGTTATGGCATAAGCATGTAATGCTGCTAGTGGAACTGGGTCATTAGTGTTTATTTATGATGTGACTGCTGATAGAAGTAGCGGTATGAATTGTGAAGTGTAACATCTGCACTCTCAATCAGATTCAGCCAAATGCTGCAAAATTAATCAGATAGTGCTTCACAATACAAATGGATAATAAAACAAAGCAAACTGCAGAAGCAACTCAAGGGTTTCTCAAGCCAAAGAAATGGGATATTCTTCAATGGCCAAGCCAGTCACCTGATCTCAACCTAACAGGGTATGTTTTTCAATTAAATACAAAATTGAAGGCAGAAAGACCCACAAACAAGCAGCAACTGAAGAAGGCTGCAGTAAAGGCCTAACCCAGCATGTAATAGGATATTAATACAAGTAGTAAAAACAGACCTTATATTTAAAATTATGTTAGTTTGTCCAATTAATTTTGAGCCTCTGAAAATGGGGAACTATATATAATAATGGTTGTAATTCCTAAACAGTTAAAGCAAATTGTTTAAAAACTCTTTGAATTAAAGTTGAAAGTCAGGTTTAAAATCCACTGTGATGGTGTACAGAGGCCAAACTACAAACATGGTGTCTTTAGTCTGTTCAGAGAAGCACAGGGGACACATAAAATAAAACATAAAAATTAAAGTCATATGCTCTTAAATCCTTTTACGCACTCTCTGTAGAGTTGAATAGTGGCTTTTAAGTTTCTTCTTTCCACCCAGTCTCTCTTAATAGATTCAAATGAATTAAAATATTTGAATTGTATTTAATAAAACCATATATACAAAGGTAGATCTCAGCTTTAAG
The DNA here is from genome assembly GCA_024447675.2 of Pterophyllum scalare. Lineage (NCBI taxonomy): Eukaryota > Metazoa > Chordata > Actinopteri > Cichliformes > Cichlidae > Pterophyllum > Pterophyllum scalare. Next base: position 8,477 of record JAMQGT020006181.1, on the reverse strand, counting down.
CAAGGATGGGCCCAAAACAGCAATTCATTCCCAGGTGTCAGATCTAAAAGAGTTTAATTTTAGGATTTCAGTACCTCTCATTAACAAGGGTCTACGTTCAGTTTCTTACATATTTGTGACAAAAAAAACTTTATTGTCATTCATAAAGGGATAAAAAACATTTTACTTTCATCAAAAGTAACTAATAATTTTTCTAACATATTATTTATGGTTCTGTCAGTGACATTAGAAATAACAATGTCCCATATAAGTTAAAGACCATACAGTAGTGTAATTTGTTTCATCACAGGCTAATCCACATTGGTCCACTCGTTCATATTATATATCATTTGTAAGTTGCCATAAAACTAGTCAGAGAGCTGGTAAATTTACATTACATTTTAAATAATTCATTGTTCATACAGGTCTTCCCTATGCATTTCATAATAAACACCATTATACAGTACTGTACGTCTACCGTTAACAAATGTGGGCGTGCTTATTTTTGCCCCTCAGCTCTTTGCCTGCGGATCAGATCAGAATAAAATCCTCCTTTGCTCAGCAGCTCCACATGTGTCCCGGCCTTTAAAGGAGAGAAAAAGCTGTTAGCTATAATTAAAAATGATATAAACACAGTCATTTCAACAAAAAAGCTACCAGTATTTCCATTTGCATTACTGAACACTGAATTAAGTCAGTTATATTAAGTACTTCTTTGAACTTGATAGCTAGACTAATAAATTAGCTGGGGGATTTAAATGGAGGTAAGGGTACCTCCCTGTCTCTCAATACTAGCCTTCTCACCTCCACAATACGGCCATTGCTCATGACACATATCAGGTCAGCCCCTTGGATGGTGCTTAATCTGTGGGCGATGATGAGAACAGTGCGACCCCTTGTGGCCCTGTCCAGAGCCTCCTGCACCACTCGCTCTGATTCTGCATCCAGAGCACTTGTGGCTTCGTCCAGCACTAGGATACTGGGGTTCTTGATCAAGGCGCGTGCAATGGCAATGCGTTGTTTCTGGCCACCTGATAATGTCACACCTCGCTCACCTGGGTTTAAAAATCTGGAGTTTAGAATTAGCATGCTACACCATTTCTAAACAGTTGCGAAAGCTTAAATGGGAGCACATACCGACCACGGTGTTATAGCCATCTGGGAAACCTGTAATGAAGCCATGAGCATTGGCTTGCTTTGCTGCATTAATGACCTCAGCATCTGTTGCCTCAGGCTTCCCAAAGCGGATGTTCTCCATGATAGATGATCCAAACAAAACTGGCTCCTAAAAACAAAAGAAAAAAAAAGTGAAAATTGCAGTTAGGAAGTAATAGTTTATTAAACCAAACAGCTACTCATAAAATAATGTGCAGCCTTGACCTGATTGATGAATCCAATAACTTGGCCCCTGAGCCAGGAAAGGTCGAGTGTTCGAATGTCGAGCCCGTCCAACATGATTACACCGCTGGTAGGATCATAAAAACGCTCCAGCAGGGATGCCACTGTGGACTTTCCTACAGGGTTAAACATTTATGAGGTGACCCAACATTGTTTGAATGTCACATAGTTGCTGAATAAAATATCAGAAATTACCTCCGCCAGACTCTCCAACAATGGCAACTGTTTTACACGGGGGTAGTGTCAAATTGAACCTCTTCAAGACTTCATGGCCAGGTCTTGTTGGATAACTAGAAACATATATTATATACTCTTACGTCTGTGCTCTGTTATAGTTTTAAACTTGTATTTACTTTGAAACTGAATTAAGATGATTTCAACCTGAACGAGATGTTCAGAAAGTCTACTCTTCCTGTCAGTGAATGGTATGGGATGCGTCCTCCTCCAGAGAGGGGAATAGTAGGCTGCAAAGCAAGGTATTCAAAAATCCGAGCCCCAGAGCTTATTCCTCTCACCACCTGTTGCAAATGTTAGAGATCGGCAGCAAAAAATTTCAGACATCTACATATGCTCACACAATGTATTGCTACAGTTTGAATTCCAGCTGGCAGATCACTGCAGTTTTTACTTACCTGACCGAAAAGGATAGAGATACTAGCCAATGACCTGAGAATAAAATGAATTCATGAGTTACAGCCTGAAATCAGCAACTTTTGAAACATGCGTGTGTAAAAGATCAATCGTTGTGGAGCATGTTGTGTGTTTTACCTCTGAACAGTCTGAGAAGCAACCAAGAAAGACATGAGGTCTCCAGGAGACATTTCATTGCTTGAAATTAAAGTCCCTCCAGCAAAAATCGTTCCAAGGACAATGCCTGTTTTAACACAACAGAAAAAAACATCAGCATAACAGAAGAGATGCAGTACCGGCCTGCTAAACAGTGTGTCCACTGATTAACAATGTAAAACACACTTACAGTTCAGGGCAATGTTTGAGAGTCCTTGGAAAATGGCAATCCCAGTACCAAGATTTTCATTCATTTCACATGATTTGTCAACTTCATATGCATATAACCTGTGTTAAAAAAAATAAATAAAGGAACTAAAAACATCCTATCTCTGACATAAATCTACTGCTTTTCTGAAAGCACAAAGGGTATGAGAATATCAAAAAACATTCTCACTTACTGGAGCTCTCGTTCCTCCATCGCAAAGGCTTTTACTGTGCGTACATTACCAAGTGCCTCATCTGCCACCCCTGTCGCTTTTGCCACCTTAAATTTCACAACATTAAGTAAAAACACAGTTAGATGGCAAATTATACAAATGTTGTAAATAATAGCTATTATGGTGCTTTTTATTCATTATTTTGAGCGCCAGTGGCATATCTAAGAAATTAAGCACTGTTGCACACATTTACATCTTACTGCTTGTGACTCACATTTTAAAGTAGGAGTTAAGACACTGTCAAGAAACTTGAGATATTAACATCTGCCGGCAGTAATTAGAACAAATCTGTAATATATTAAGATAGCTACTGTATGCTTATACATATATGAAATATAACATGCATGCTACATAACCTGCTCTTGAGCCAAGCGGGATAGTCTGCGAAGGAATGAGCCAATGAGAGCACCTGCTCCCACTAGACAGGGGAGGACGATTACTGTCAAACCTGTGAGTTTTGGAGAGATGACATAGAGAGAAGACGAAACATCCGACTGTCTGTGTAATACTCCGCAGACCCTGAAAACATATTTTTTTTTAAAAAGTGCAAAAATAAGAATCAGAAGACTAAAAGCTGAAAATCTTTAGCAACAAAATCACCACACAGTAACTGCTGGATTGTTCTTGTGTGAATACCTGAGAAATAACCAATTTGAAGGTATGACTTGAACTCCTGAATGTCAGCAGTCAAACGATTCACCAGCAGCCCGGTTTTATTGGCATCAAAGAAAGCCACATCTTGCCTGAATTAAAATAAATAAATAAATACTTACGGACCTAACTATACGTAACATTGATTTTATTGTATGCATATACTGTCTTCCTCTGTGTCAGTGTTTTGGAATATGTACCTCAGTAAGGATGCAAAAAGGGTCTTTCTCATGTCCGCTGCCACTCTCTCCCCCACCCTCGAGAGCAGGATAATATACCCACTCGTCAGCAGGCCCTGCACAAAGGAGGCAATCAATTAGCAATTAAACAGATGATTTTCATTCAACAGCTGTGATTTTTGTTATAGTTAGATGCATGTTTTCTGAGTGGCAGTACATGGAACAGATCATGAAGATGTTTAGTGAAAATGGGACTATTGCCCAGGAAAAATTATTTATTTATTTATTTTTTATATACAGTGAGATCTGTGAGTACCAAATTAGTAAGTAAAAAGAAAATGTGTTTTATACACTTAGACAATTTAATATAGTTCACTGAAAACACATCAACTATAGCCTTAGAATGATTTCAAGCCAAATTATTATCATGTTGATAATTACCAGCTTCACAAATGCCGTATTTATTTTCTGCTTGACTCCATGTTGACATGGTCATACATGAAGTCGTGCATCCACTTAGATTTCATGTGTACTCACCTGGATACCATACAGTCCAAGTAATTTCAGGGCCGGACCTCTTATCTCATGGACATAATTCCCAGTATGCTCCCTCAGGCAGCGTGCCACAACATTTACCAGATCACCAAGCATCAAGGGGATCTGAATGTTCAAGACAGCTGCACCAAAAGCGAGCTGAAAAGAGAAATCATCCATTTTAAATGATTAGCATAAACGCCCTGACTGACTGAAACATTTTACTTCACTGGCACTGCTGATGAATAAACTGATTCAAGCTTACCACAACAGCAGCGACAAGAGCGAACAGCTGAGGTTTTACAAATTCCCACAGGACATGCCATTTGAACTCAGGCACTGGGTTTTTGGCTACAGCTTCCACAGGGACATTGTTATTCACATCTGCCTTGCAGTGAGCTACATGACAAAACAGTCGCGCTGAAACAGTAAGTACCGCTGGTCCCAGGATAAACTTCAAAGCTACTCCCGGGGGTTTGGATGTCCTGGTGGTGGACTGACGGACAGCTCTCTGAGTCAGGCTCCAAATGCGACTGACAGCACCGCCACGCTGCTGTGACGAGCTGTATGCATTAGACCCTGGGGATGTATACCACCTGGAGACACGGCAGAACAGGAATACAGTTGGGGAATCAAAATCATGAAGGTTTTGCATTGCTAATGTAACAAAACCAAGGCTTCTTAAATAAAACAAAAAACAGGTATCAAGTGTGCACAGTTGAGACTGTTCTGAATTATGGCAACAACTAGCAACTGCGGTTATATAAACCTGCCCATTATCAACTAATTAATTTTAATGAAACCTTTGTCTGTGTTAAAGTTGAGCCACACCAGGAAGTGTAGCCCAAATGAAACAAAGGTTTTGTTTAATATTTATTTATATTTTTCATCGATAACTTCTTATTTAAATATACATAATTCCTTCTCTTCACTTAAGAAAAAGTCAAAAACCTAAAACAAACCAAAAGAAAAAAAAAGATAAGAAAGCAGGCAAGCAATGTTCACAAGTACAAGAGAACCCATATTTAACGATATCCATTAAGTTCATACTGTGAACTGAGATCACAGCTAAACAGAGAAAACAAGTAACAGCAGAACAAAAAACAGGTTTCCTGCTCCCAACTACTCAACTCCTGTCTCTGCTAAACCCTCCCCATGAGTGCTCTTAAATAAACATATCAGATGTAATTCAAGGGATTTAAAATACATTTAAACTTTCAAATAGCAGATTAAAAGGTGCTAGTTCTTTTCAAATTCCCTAAGTTTGTCTTTAAGAATAAATCTAACTCACTCTCACTTGATAATCTAAGAATAATAAAATTAGGTCAGGTTTTATCACAAGCACCATTATCCGAAATACAATTTTTAAGGTCCATATATATATATTTTTAATATTTGACAATATTTTATACAATAATATTTAAAAAAAAAAACATAACAGAAAGACTCTTTAATGGCCAAACTTCATAGACATGAGACTGTTTGTAAAATACTTTTTAACTAGCCCAGTATGACCGTTAATTGTCAGTTATAGTATCTGAAAATACAGCAGATTAGCTCTAGTGAGTCTAGTGAGTAGGGATCAATGTGCTTGAAACAATACACACTACCAAGGTGAAATACATAGGTACAATAGGAATTCTGCAACATGCAAAGTGTTGATTTTTTTCCCCATGGCTAGAATTTCTTGCTTGACAACAACATAAACAATTTAACTACTGAAATTTAGTAAAAAGGGTTTCAATATATTAATTTTTTCAGTTCTGTTTTGACATTTTGTAAGTTTTACCTGATGGCCCCACATTATTTTATGTTGTTTTTCTTTTCTTTTTTCAAGTTAAAAAGAAAAATCATTTTGAAGATGAAATTGTTGTTAAAATTTCTGTCCATGGATAATCAATAAAGGTTTTTTTCTGTTGTAATCTGTATTATAGAGTCAAATACATGTGCATATCCAAGCTCTGTAAAGATGTACTCTTCATGTACAATTCATTTTTTATTTAGGTCTTATTAAAATCTTATTAAAAGCCCATTTCTGCCATTGAAAATAAATAAATTGCCCAGCAGGGCCACGTCAAAATTTCAAACTGCTTTTTTTTTTTCTTTTTCAGTGGCAGCACCAAGGAACAATTGATTTAATTTTGATGGTGATCTGAATCACGACCTGGATCCAGGATTTTGTAAAAGGATTCTTTATCGTGTGAGACTGGAACAATATTCACATATTTGCATCTAAACTTATGAGGATAAGTCAAAATCTTCTAAAAAAGAATTAGGGTGTCTAGTTACTTGTGTAATTTAACTTAATGCTACCCCACTTTATATATTTAGTTATGGACATCTGAAATAAATCTATCTGCACTGAACAGGTTGTCTTTGCGAGGTTTTAATTGGCCTTTGCAAAGGGGCCAAACGACAACACAGAGTCCAGGAGCAGTCTGCATGGTATTTGACAAAGAATAAGCATAGAACCAACATATTTTTCTCTCGACACTGAAATTAAGACATCACACAGTTATATTACTTTAATGCTGTTTGTCTGCTAGTTCTCAGTAGCATGACATTTAAACAAGGGCAAAATTACAAAAAAAAACTTGGTGTGTACTTTAATATATTGTTTTGCTTTGATTTTACTGTCGCCGTACTACTTTTTCTGAGGGAATATCTAAATACTCCTGCCACAGCTGAGAAGATCAAAGTAGGCCAAGAGTGCCAAAGATGATACCAAGCATATGGGATTATACAACTGGTACAGGTCGGCTGTCACTGGCTAAAGTAGCTACCGGTCACTTTAACCTACCGTGAAAACTTCCTCAAGTCTGCACTTTTACTGCACCGGCAGTGAAACGGCAATGACCGCAATGGTGCAGCAGCGATGTTTGCTCTACAACTGAGCAACTGAAGCATGCTTTATTCCTTTTCTTTCAATTATAATAAACTCATAAGGCTAAAATAATCGTTAAGCTCTACAATAATCCAGCGGGACCCTGCAGGCTACCATGTTGATACTCTCCCAGAATGCATTTCCGCAAGAACAGAGCACCGTTGCTTTAATTTAACAATTGTTTTGTGAAACTCACCAGCAAGATGAGCAATGTATTACTTTAAAGAAGGATATATATCTACATTTGAGGCTATCTGGACGATACTGAAAGAAAAACATAGCACAAAATAGGTCTTTCTTTGGGAAATTACTTTTAAAAACTACAATTGCTATCCGGAAATGGCGTGCGTGTAATCAGAAGTGACGTCAACGTCGTTTTGTTGACATTTGTTAGCGAAAGACAAAAACAGTGCACACGCACAGGCTGGTGTATTTTTGGAAATCAAGTAACGGACCTCGGGAACGAGTGAAGACGGCCGTGTTATAATTTAAACGAAGTTGTGTGTGATAAACGAGCTCTGGTGAAGAGGTGGACTTTGAGCAGCAAACACTAAAAAACAGGATCAGGATCAGCAGATGAACCGAGAGCAGACGGGAACAAAACAAACCGTGTCACCCTGACTACACGACTGGCTGGAATCATTCACAGGTTAGCCAGCCACCGCACAGTCATTTGGCTCAGGTAAAAATCTTTTATAAACGTAAGCGACGCTCGTTACTGAGTCTACAGAAGCTTGGTACGCTGAATTTTTAACTCCAGCGCAGCATTTTACTTGTCATCAATGGTCGTGTAGGGTTATACAAGCTCTGTCCATTAGAGTAGCAGCTTAGCAGGCTAATGTTAGCTGTAGCTGCTCTGCTTTCTTCTTGGAACGCTTGAGCCGCTAAGTAGTTAGCTGCAGGATGTAGTTGTGGTTGCGAGTCTGCTTGCGTTTCGTATAGTGTTTACTACAAAGTAGCTCGTAAGTTGCCGGGGGGTTGACCTGAAGAATGTGAAGCACAATGGCCAACTTTGAAGCTTACCAGGAGTATCAAAGAATTGATGACTTTGAGGAGGACTCACCACCAGGGGAGGAGGATTTACTGCTACACGTGCCCGAAGGCCTAAAAGGTAAACATATTATTAAGTTAAACAAATGGTTTCTAATATATGTTAAACTTTTGTACCTGCCGAGGATAAGGCTGGACATCTGAAAGCAAGTGATACTACAAAGTAAGAGTTGTAGAGGACTAATTGTTTTCTAATGGTCTTGTTTTTGTTTCAGACTCATGGCACCATATCAAGAACCTGGATAACTTCTTCACAAGGATATCCTTTCAAACTCTCTGAACACACTGGTTCAGACAGAATAATTAATTTCACATAGTTTGAATGCCACTGTCGTTTATTCCACTGCTCCTGCTATGGGCTCAGTTATTTAGATATCACTTTGCACTAAAGATTGTCATTGCTTCACTGGACAATCAGTGTACTTTTATATGTATTGCCTTCTTGTTATAATGCTGTTTAAAATTTTCCTTAACAGTGCTGTTCACATCTATCATTTTCATCAGAAAAATGGCTTTGCCTGTATGATAATGTCCGAAGCAATACGCAACTGTCAAAAGTGCTATTACAGCAACATC
>JAMQGT020006179.1:0-11780 GCA_024447675.2 Pterophyllum scalare | reverse complement strand
AAATATTGCGCAGATGTAAAAAAGCTGTCCTACATATCTGGTTAATATGTGCATTGAAGGACATATCCTGGTCAAAAATGACTCCAAGATTTCTCACAGTGTTACTGGAGGCCAAAGTAATGCCATCCAGAGTAAGTATCTGGTTTGACACCATGCATCTAAGATTTGTGGGGCCGAGTACAAGAACTTCAGTTTTATCTGAATTTAGTAGCAGGAAATTAGAGGTCATCCAGGCCTTTATGTCTTTAAGACATTCCTGCAGTTTAACTAACTGATGTGTGTCATCTGGCTTCATGGATAGATAAAGCTGAGTATCATCTGCATAACAATGGAAATTGATGCAATGCTTTCTAATAATACTGCCTAAGGGAAGCATGTACAATGTAAATAAAATTGGACCTAGCACAGAACCCTGTGGGACTCCATAATTAACCTTAGTGTGTGAAGACGACTCCCCATTTACATGAACAAATTGGAGTCTATTTGATAAATATGATTCAAACCACTGCAGTGCAGTACCTTTAATACCTATGGCATGTTCTAATCTCTGTAATAAAATGTTATGATCAACAGTATCAAAAGCTGCAGGTCCAACAGGACAAGCACAGAGATGAGTCCACTGTCAGAGGCTGTAAGAAGATCGTTTGTAACCTTCACTAATGCTGTTTCTGTACTGTGATGAATTCTGAAACCTGACTGAAACTCTTCAAATAAACCGTTCCTCTGCAGATGATCAGTTAGCTGTTTTACAACTACTCTTTCAAGGATTTTGGAGAGAAAAGGAAGGTTGGAGATTGGCCTATAATTAGCTAAGAAAGCTGGGTGCAAGTATTACATACAGCATCATAGCATGTAATTAGTGTGCACTCGCAGACACCAACTAGATTCGATTGGCTTCTCTCAAAGTGTAAAGGAGCCCACCCACCACTTTTATCATACTCCTGATCTTGTCCTGACATATGGCATAGACACTGAAGAAACTGAAGTCCCTGAAAGCCCCCTCCTGTCTGATCATTTCTTGGTAACATTTACATTTACTTTAATGGATAACACAGCAGTGAGGAATAAGTTTTATTACAGTAGAAGTCTTTCTGAAAGTGTCCTTCAATACACAGTAAACAAATATGTAGGACCACATTTTTGCATTGGCACAATATTTCTAAAATTAGAAACATCTTTCTCAGACTGATGCTGAAAAGCTAATTCATGCATTTGTTACTTCTAGGCTGGACTATTGTAATTCAGGCTGTCCTAAAAGTTCCCTGAACAGCCTTCAGCTGATCCAAAAAGCTGCAGCTAGAAGTACTGGCAGGGACTAGAAAGAGAGAGCATATTTCTGCCATATTTGGCTTTGGTTCAGGGTAGCACGGTGGCACGGTGGTTAGCACTGCTGCCTCACAGTTAGAATAACATCTAGAAGGCCTGGGTTCGACTCCACCTTGGCCCAGGCCTCGTCCTCTGTAGAGTTTGCATGTTATCTGTGTGGGTTTCCTGCAGTTATTGGGGTTTGGTTAATTGCTCACTTTAAATTGCCCATAGGCGTAGATGGTTGTCTCTCTCTATGCTGGAGGTTTCTCTCTTGTCAAAATGGAGCTTTTTTCCTTACCACTGTCTCCAAGTGCTTGCTCACAGGGGATTGTTTTGACTGTTGGGTTTTCTCTGTATTATTGTAGGGTTTTTACCTACAATACAAAGCACATTGAGGTGACTGTTTGATGTGATTTGGCGCTATACAAATAATTGAATTACCCTGCCTCTCGCCCTATGGCAGCTGGGCAGTATTAACAATAGATGATAGCAATATTAGCCAATGATGAATTACTAAGAAGACTGAACACTTTCTTATAGTATTACTGGCTGACATTCACAAACTGTTGGTTATATCACTTCACCAGTTTCTAGCGGATATCCGAATTTGCTGATGTTACTTCACTGAAATCGGGCTAAAATACTTGGCTCATGTCCACCAAGTTAACCAAAGCTGTGTGTGTGTGTGTAGCCCAGCTGTTTCTTTCAGTTTGTAATGAACATTAAACCTACTCTTTGTCTTGTAAATTTTAAGTTTGCAGACAAACCAGTCCCTTTCTTTGTTTACATGTGGGTAGGACTTCATCTTAGGCCATTTAATGTTAAAATATAATTCATATTTGAGTTTTCCAGTGGACACTTACTGTGTCCATACAGTGAATGCCGCTGCTCTTACTCAACAAAGCAAAAAAAAAAAAAAAACGAGAAGAAAGCTTAATATTTATGAGCTGAAAAACAATTACGCTGTTTGGCAAACTGTTAATGAGTCAGAATTTATGTTGAGTTCTTTTTCAGCAAAAACCTTTTAAGACAGGTTTGTTATTGTTTCCATTTCAAATATCCAGATTGCAGAGCAGCCTAAATTATTATTAATGATTCTGAATCTGTCTGTACAAAAGGATAAACTACCATATAATGAGCACAGTGAAACCTGCAGCTGTTTTAATGAGAAACAAAAAAAGTCAAAATGGATTAAAAGAAGGAAGGGATACTGATCTTAGACCAGCAGGGGCTCTGTTTTTAACACTGTCTGAAGCTGCATGAAGAGAGCCAGTTCTTTATGTTTTCTTTGACAGCATTAAATAAACCATTTTTTTTAAAGGCTGTCATGTCTGGCAGTTTTACAAATGGAATTACGATCCGAATGCATTGTTGTACCAAACATATTTGAGTTTACAAGAAGAGCTCTATAAGTTCTCTATAGGCTACTCTTGTTTAAGTTAAAGAGAAGAAAAAAAATGAGAAAACAAGAAAAATTCAATTCAATTCAATTTTATTTGTATAATCGCCAAATCACAAAAGTTGCCTCAAGGCATATTGTATTGTAGGTAAAGAACCTACAACAATACAGAGAAAACCCAACAGTCAAAACGACCCCCTATGAGCAAGCATTTGGCGACAGTGGGAAGGAAAAACTCCCTTTTAACAGGAAGAAACCTCCGGCAGAACCAGGCTCAGGGAGGGGCAGTCATCTGCCGCGACCGGTTGGGGATGAGGGGAGTGTGTGTGTGTAAAAAAATAAAAATAAAAATAATAAAATTTATATATATATATATATATATATATATATATAAAAATTATTATACACACACAAAATTTTCTTGTGTTATGTTGCAATGTATGTGTGTGCATGTTTTTGTCATGAGACACACTCAATGAGGGCAAGAAGCCGCATCAACCCCCACGTGAGTTGGCCAACACCCACACACCCCAGGACCCACAGGCACCTGTATCCCAGGTACGACAACAACGATCAGTGGGAAGTGGTAGGGATGGGTAATCCCACCCTCCACAACAATGTCAGCAACCATGTTTTGGAAGGCACCCACCCACACTCATCAACATCCATCCAGCCTTTGCAGTTTGTTTTGTAGTGACATGTCCTTTTGCTGTGTTCCTTTACATGCAACTGGCTTGTATTTTTTGTCATGGGATTAAGAGCATTGATTGAGGTCAGTTTTCTTTCAAAATAAGAGCTCATGCCATCTGTAGGTCCCAGAGAGAAACACTGTCCACCTGAACCTGCAAAACCATCACCTTAGGAGTAGATGCTGCCAGCTCAGTTTCTAACACGAGTTGTTCCTTTTTCCATTTGTATCAGTTGTTCCTGTTCCTCCAAAGCATAGCGTTCCTTTAAAGCTGCCATTAAAGCAACAAGTGCAGCTCTTTCAGCTGCTGCTTTAATTTGTGGAGAGGAAACAGAACTTGACCTGTTACTGGTGACACTTTTTTGGAATGTTTACCCAGATTAGAAACACCATCATTAGGATCAATATCATCAACACCACCTTGATCACCACCATCAACATTCAAATTTCCAGTACCTTCATTTTCAGACATTTGTTTGGAGTTTGACCCACTTTCATCTTTTCAATAAATCCATCATTGAACATCATTTTTGCTTTAAACCAGGTTTCGTGTTTCTTTTTCCTCATGCGGTAACAAAATTATTAAAGCATGCATACACCTCATTTCATCACACAAATCAATAAACCCATCAAGAGATGTTTTTACCTATGAAAACATCCCACTTTGCATTAAACCTTGTATCAGCAACTGCTTCAGCAGAAAGTTTGACCACCCGTTTGTGTGTCACTACAGCTGGCAGTCTGTGTGGCAAAGGTGGACAGTCATATATTTAAAGGTCAGAAAGTCAACATATCACAAGTGTGGCAGTCATAATAAAAGCTGGTCAAAGTCACCCAATATTAGAGAAAGGTGAGCCAGTGCTTCCTTTAGTACCTGCTTTTGCATAGTATACTCTGGAGCATCCTTATTAAAGGAAAGGAGACAATGCAGTCGTGTGATGTGTAAATATGCCATAATGTAACAAGACAACATGTTTAAGCATTTATGTTCAACCCACCGAGTGACCTCTGAATGTTACACTGATATTTTAATAGCTGCTTGTTGTGAAGCTGTTAATTTGTGTGAAGCACTTTGTAACATTGGCTTAGACAGTGCTCTCCATATGAAGATGATTAGCTTTATTGAAATGATCAGTATGACAGTGAAGGTTGCAGTGTAACTCGGTTACTCAGGTTATGCCTTTGCTGTGGGCAGTGTGCCACTGCCAGCTCTTAGAATTTACTTCAGATATGTTAAAAGTCTTAATGAAGGTGAGATTTAAAGTGGACCACCTCCACAACAGGACATGAAGACATGTGCAGTATCATAAGGAGCCATTTCATTTCACCATGTTAACAGGCTTTTAAACCTTAGTAATGTGTTATGTTTCATTGGGTTGTCTGGGTCCACACAGCACTACAGAACACAGAAAAGTGAGAACATGCCAGGCAAAGTGTCAAAGACAGCAAAGATGCATGTTTTTGTTAGTTCAACTTGTGGACATGTGGCAGATCCACATCAACAACAACCACCACCATCATATTATTAATCACACTAGTGAGTTTAGTTACATTCTTTGAGCAGCAGAATTATGATTTGGTGTTATATCAGTAAAAGTGAATTTAATTGACAGCTCTGAAGTGCACTTTCTTTGAGCTCTGAGTTTTAGTCTCTGCCAGAGGCAAGGAAAAGTGACCAGGACCAGACACACGTCTTTAACCATATTAGAACCACCCAACTGTAACCTTACATTCCTTTTGAGATCATTTCTCAACATGCCTGTGGTGGAATTTTCCACAAACAAAAACTGTTGAACAGTGGATCAGACACAGAATCAGCTTTTAGTCACAACTGACCTTGGTTTGTTCAGTGAAGAAATGCATGGGAATCGTTAGCAGGATGAGGGCTGCTGATGTGTTTGTGGACTCACACACACTGACACTGACTGCTCTAAAAGGTCCAAGGCAGGCAAGGTCTGCGCAGAGAAGAGAGCTTCATCCACAAGGAAGCAAACAGTCGTGACTGGAGCCGACGGTCATACCTTACTCCAACAAAACAATCCAGTAACAACTTCAGCCTTAAATAGCCCATCTTGATCAGCATACATGAGGAACAGGTGAGTAATCAGTAATGAGTGATCTGCTTCAGGTGAGTACTTGACAAATGGGCGGAGCAACCAGGAGAGACCACCTCTGCACAAAGGTAAACAAAAATGAGAGAGATAGAGAGAGAGAGAGAGAGAGAGAGAGAGAGATATTCTGCTTTCAAGTATCCTAGGAATCACAAGTAATTCAGCAGTCTGAGAGTGAAGTGCTTTATTGGGGTGATATGGTACTATGAGGTCCATTAGATAAGATGGGGCCTGATTATTCAAGACCTTTTATGTGAGAACAAGAAAATTAAATTTTATTCTGGGTTCAATGGAGCCAATGAATAGAAGCCAATATGGGAGAATGTACAGGTGTAGCCATCTGTACATATTTTATTTACAAAACAGGCTCAAATGGCATAACTGTAGGGATGACATGATGGAAGGTGCAGCTGTAACTGTTCTCTTTTAAACTAAAATGTATTTATTAAAACATTTGGATCTCTATTAGCTTCCATACTGTGGGTGCTAGTCACCCTGAGTTCCACCATGTTGCTGTTTGTTTATGCAGGGACACAGACATATTCAACAAAACAATCAATTTCACATGCTGTTGTGCAAATGGAATAGACAACAGGTTGAAAAAAATTTGGCAATTAGCAAGACACACTCAATAAAGGAGTGGTTCTGCAGGTGGGGACCACAGACCACTTCTCAGTACCTATGCTTTCTGGCTGATGTTTTGGTCACATTTGAATGTTGGTGGTGCTTTCACACTCATGGTAGCATGAGACAGACTCTACAACCCACACAAGTGGCTCAGGTAGTGCAGCTCATCCAGGATGGCACATCAATGCGAGCTGTGGCAAGAAGGTTTGCTGTGTCTGTCAGCATAGTGTCCAGAGGCTGGAGGTGCTACCAGGAGACAGGCCAGTACACCAGGAGACATGGTGAGGAGGCAACAACCCAGCAGCAGGAGGAATGTTTTTCATTTTTTCTTTATTTCATCAGTTTAGTTAAAGAGAGCAGAATAGTTAAATCACTTAACTGTTACATGTCACAGGTTCCTGCATGGGAAGCGATGTTTAATGATGGGCATAAATCATACATGTTCTTTAGCACCTTTTTTTTAAGCCACCCATTTTTCTTGTGAGCGACAGTATTGGAACATTTGACTGACAGGTGTGTTTTGTTGCCCAGGTGTGTTACCTTGATTATTCAAACAATAAATAGCACATGAATGCCTATACTCAGTTTCAGGTTTGAGTTTTGCCTGTGCCGACTGTGCATTAGAGGAGTCACCAACATGAAAACCAGAGAGTGGTCTATGGGTGACAAACAAGCAGTTTTGAAGCTGAGAGAAGATGGATAATCCATTGGAGCCATTGCACTGGCCATAACCAGTACAACCATTTGGAATGTCCTGAGGAAGAATGTCGTCACTGCTGTACTAACAGATGTTGAACAGGTTGACAAGGAATAACAGCAGTTGATGGCAGAAGTATTGTAAGTGCTGTAAAAGACAACTATTAGTGACATCAGCAACAACCTCCAGAGGGCAGGAGTGAAGGTATCGCAATCTACTGTTCACAGAAGACTTCATGAACAAGAGTACAGAGGTTTCACCAGAAGATGCAAACCACTAATTGGTAAGAAGAATAGGAAGACCAGGCTGGAATTTGACAGTACAGTGACAAGCCTCAGGAATTCTGGGACAAAGTTTTATGGACTGATGAGACAAAGTTCATGGAAAGGCTGAAATTTGGAGATGGAGAGGACCTGCTCCTGATCCCAAACATATGAGCACCTCTGTGAAATACAGTGGAGACCCCACCGATTGGGTGTGCCACACACTTTGAGAATCATTGCTTTAATGTCAAACCCAAATGTTTTCAGTCTACAACAAAACTGTTCAAATATTTTTGGAGGGGAGTGCATGCAAAGGTGTATATGCATGCATATACAGTTGTGGTCAGATGTTTACATACACTCTTCATGAGCATGAATATCATGGTAGGTTTGGGCTTTTAATGATGTTTAATTGTTCTTTTTCCTGGGTGAAATACATTGCACAGGGCTGTACAGTGGCGTGGTGGTTAGCACTACTACCTCACAGCCACAATAACATCCAGAAGGTCTGGGTTCGATTCCACCTTAGACTGGGCCTCTCTCTGTGTGGAATTTGCATGTTCTCCCCATGTCTGCGTGGGTGTCCTCCCACAGTCCAAAGACATGCAGTTACTTGATCACTCTAAATTGCCCATAGGTGTGAACGGTTGTCTGTCTCTCTGTGTTAGCCCTGCGACAGGCTGGCAAGCTGTACAGGGTGTACCCTGCCTCTTGCCCTATGTCAGCTGGGACCCTGAAAAGGATGGATGGATGGAATAATTTTACAGTATATATCTTTAATGACTTTAAAAACAGGAAATGGGTGCACACATTTAAGTTTATTTTGTCTCTAAATCTAATCTAGAGGGTCAAAAGTATACATACAGGATCAAATATATACATCATAGCCTGGACATTTTCTGCTTATATTATAATGCTATAAATGTTATAAAGTTACCAGCTTTATAAAATTTCTCTGCCTGACAGAGGCTATGGAGCAATACATTAAAGAATCTTTAGCTGCCAGCATCATTTGTCAATCTACATCTCCCGTATGGGTGGGGTTTTTTCTTTATAGCAAAGACAGACAAAACATTACGGCCATGCATAGATTACAGGGGACTGAACAACTCACAAATGCCCTTAATCACATTTGTCTTTAAGCCACTTCAGGGAGTAACAGTATTCACTAAGTTGGATTTAAGAATTGCAGATCACATATGTATTTGTGAAGGAGATGAGTGGAAAACTGCTTTTAACTCTCCCATTGGACCTTTAGAATATTTGATCATGCCATTCGGACTAACTAATGCACCAGCAGTGTTCCAGGCCATCATTAATGATGTGCTCAAACTTTTAGAACATTTTTGTATTCATATATTTGGATGACATTCTCATCTTTTATAAGAACTTGGAACAACACTGGGAACATTGGATTGGTTCTTTAATGCGTTCTGAAGAACAACCTTTTTGTCAAAGTGGGAAAATTTAGAGTTTCATGCAACATAAGTCTGTTTTCTGGGATATATTAGAGTGGGCAGGTGATGAACCACCCTGTGAAGGTAAAGGAACTCAGTGACTGGCCATTTCCCACATTCCACGCTCCAACGCTGTCTTGGACTTGCAAATTTCTACAGATGGTTTATTAGGAATTTCAACCATGGTTAACGCTCCATTCACTCAACTAACCTCCACTTCGAGATCCTTTTCATGGACTCCCAAGGTAAACCAAGCCCTTGCTAGACTGAGACACTTGTTTTTTTCAGTCCCCATGTTAATTCAACAAAACACTGAAAAACAGTTAATTGTGGAGGCAGACGCTTCAGACATTGGAGTGGGGGCCATCCTTTCCCAGCATGGTGGTTTTTCGTGTGCCACCAAATGAAAGCCGGGACATTTTCTGTTTGCCAGGACTTTTTGATGTTTGTATTTTGTTTTTTTATTCCTTTGGCTTTCAGCATCAGGTTCTGCCTTGGGTTGGAGTCTGGTCTCAGCCAAACGTGTTCCACATCTCATCATTCAGTGGCAGTAATTGAAGCATGGATGGAGAGTTGATCATCACCAGATTGTCTTCACCCTCATGTGGAGAACTAGGATTCTTTTCTTAATTCCTCATTTCACTCCTGTTGCTAAATTTGGTATGTCGGCCCAGAGCGTCAGCTTCCCGTTCCATGCTCTGTTCCTGAGCTCACCTGCAGTCCTGGGTATTTACTGTCTTCAAACTCTCCAAGCAAACAACCACATCAGAGGTGAGATTGGAATCACCTCAGGAATTCCTCACCTGCCTGTTTGGTCCTCATCATGGAGCCACCACTCAGAACAGATGCTGAAAGATCACATCGACTTGCCCACTCTTCACTGCATTGGACCACTGGCTCAGATTCACTTGCTCCTGGAACTCCACCTCTCAGGAACTGGGTTACCTCCCCTGAATTAAGACTTTAATTCCACATCCTCCCAGTAATCTCCTGCAATGTCCTACCTCTGCTAACATCTCCCTTCTCCTCACTTTCACAGAACTCCCAGCCCTACCTTTGCCATCATTCTCCCCATTCACTGAGTATTATGTTTTGTTCAATCAAGCCCTTAATGGTTGATTGGTGTGTGGGAGTCTGACTTGAGTCTGGGCTAGTTTGACATGACAACACCCCCACTAATATATTAGTTAAATGTCCCCTAGCAACTTGCACTTTGACTACAAGCTTTTGATAGCAATAATCAAGCTTCTGGCATAATTCTGGCCAAATATTTAACAATTCTTCTTGGCAGAATTAGAGTTTAAATAAGTTGTTTTCCTGGTACAGACCTGGCTTTTAAGCATAGTCCACATATTTCAATAGGGTTGAATTTGGGGCTTTGGGAAGACCATTACACATGTGACTATATATTTATGTATATATACATAGTATAAAAAGCATTATTTATCAAACCTGCCATACAGATTATGGTAAATGGACTAGGTCTTGTATAGCGCTTTTCTACTCCGAGCACTCAAATCAATTATACAACATATTTGCATTCACCCCTATATGAAACTAAGCTAAGTGCTTTCACTGTCTAGCAATCACATGCATTCATACTCCAATACTTGCATTGGAGAGCAACTTGGGGTTCAGTATCTTGCCCAAGGATACTTTGGGATGCAGCCAGGAATTGAACCGCCAACCTTCCAATTAATGGGTGACCTGCTCTACCTCCTGAGCATGTACTATATGTAAGTAAGTGTGTGTGAGTACATGGGTGTAGGTGAATGCATGCATATATGTCTAATTGTATGTTTTGTGTATATATGAATTTATAGGTATGTATGTGCATATGGACCATGAAGGGTAGATGAATATTTCAATTAGAGAAGGGGTAGGATCATAAGTTTATAACGTACTCCATTTCAAGAATAAAATTTGGCTTTAATGTCTTACCTTTTTTTTTTCCTCTACCAACTATGAATTCTACTTTTTTTTAAATGTCTGAAATAAACCATCTACTTGTGACATACAAGTTAATCCTTATATATTGGGCAATGATGTGGTTTAGGTTAGTTTATTTTCTTCACACACAACAGCAAAATATAACATCAAGCTCCATGTGGCAAAAGCATCATATTTCACATTTCAGTGTGTACAGTAAATTGAATGCTATGGATAAATTCACTTCATATACAAATAAATTATACTATATTCTTATATTCTCATTTGAATATTAAACAATACAACAGAAGTATTGTAGCTATACCACTGGATATATGGATATAGAATAATAGCAATACATCAATACTTTTACCTCCCCAGAAACATTATGGTTAGACAGAAATACAGTATGTTTAAAGGTTGCTGTAAAAATGTTCTTGTAAAAACCTCTGCAAAGCTTAATGAAAACAGCATTCTACAAAAAGGTTTTAGTGAAGTTCTTCAACAGTATCACAGTATCAGTAGTATACAGTATCACATTCTTCTATGTGCATCTGAAAATATTTTATCTTGCTATCTTGTTAGACAACATCTAACTAATCTAATGTCTCTGTTCTCATTTTTTAAAAACTGCACAGTCTGTGCTTCTCTAGGTAACAAAATAACAACTGATTATAACAGTAATATGAAATCTATACAGTTATTTTTAATACAATAGTAGTAGCCCTATTTTAACTTCATGTGATATCTCTGCAATACAATACATAATCATCTTGGACATATAGCTCTTACTCACTTTGTGGATAGATTTAGTTATTTAAAAATGTTTTTATACTGTTTTTTTAAGTATGGGCTTTTACAAAAAGTACCTTTAAAACATTGTAAAAACAATACTAGGTGCACTTAATAGCCCTATAGGGAGCTGTTTGGTTGTTACAAGGCTGTAAACAGATACCACTGACAAGCTAATAGGTGTATTTGAGGTGATTGCATAGATGCACATCTGCTTTTAAGCCTCGGCGCTCTGGGCAATATTGTCATTCTCCCTATAGGCAAAGCAGCTGGGGAAAATGCCGATATTTCCTGCACAGTGTCCCTCTAACCACTCCTGATTAACTGCAAGAGAGAGTGAGAGAGAAAGACAAAAAGGAAGTGAACATTTCTTGCATGTGAACAGAAGATTCAGGAGTGTTATATTAATTTTAAATGGAAGACAAAGACACTTTACAGTTCCACAAACAGAAGTTTCAGTTTGATGGTGAGCTGTGGAGCCTCACCTTCACAGAGGATGTCAATGGTGT